>JABXWE010000858.1:0-64241 GCA_014611495.1 Limonius californicus | reverse complement strand
TTTTTTTTTTGGTTGTTCATAAAAATGTCATAAAAATTGTAAAATTAAAAAGGCAGAATATACCACCGATAAGATAAAATGTGAGTTTTAATCGGTGTTAAATGAAAATGTAAAAGTACTGTATGTTAGGAAGAGACGGCAGAGCACGGAATGTAGAACCAGCCTGGAGGGGATGTATGCAGTCTGTATACTTGTGGAGTAACAGTCCAGGGGCGTTTTTGCATGCCTAATATCTGTGAAAAGGTTGGTGCAGTTTAAAAAAGAACTAATTTCGGTGACAGTAAAGTTTAGTAAAAATTTGCGCGTGTTGTTGTTTTTTTTGTCGAACGTTTTATCTCATTTTTTTTTATACGAAACGAGGCCGCGAGTGGAACCCTGTGGTTAACAATTTTGTGCTTGAGCTGGTCGGCATAAGTTTTTTTTTACCATGACTTTTTAAACCACAGCAATACAGAGATCACATATTAATGTAGATAGGGTACTAATGATAAACGCTGATTCCTAGGAAACCTGTATATTATTAAATGTAGCACTTTCTAGGTATATATGCTGTAAAAATAGCATAGGAAAGCCTAAAATATAGAGCATTATTGTGGTAACAAATCTCATAGTTCTCTTACGAGACGTAGCGATCTTCTCTCCTGTGGCTGTGTTGCGCGTTTAAATTGCCACAGGCATAGAGGACCTACAGCTTAACGTGGTCTCAGAACGACGGGATATGTACCCGCTTCACGGCTGTTATTTAAATGTACAGAATGTTTAATTACAGTATTTAATCAAATTTATATAATTGACATCCATACAATACTCACCCAGTACAATAAAGCGACCTTTCGGCGCAGGCAAATATTATTACCAAATACACAAATTAAAATTTTCGCCCCAACGTAAATTTTAATGCAGATTCTATTACTTATCAAGCAAGTCATTGTGACAAAATCACAGGCGGCAATTTCATAACCCGTCTCTACTTGGTACTGAAAATAGATACGATAGGTAAACCTATTAGTACATAATACTGAGATTTAAATATCCTAGTACAGGGCGAATATAACAATTACAATCGTTAGTCGCATCAAAACGAAGTGTATATTAAACAATCTAAGCGTTAGAAAATTAGGCACACCTACGGAAGAGTAAATATTTACGAAACGAACCGCACAACATATTATCGATATTATCCATCGTAAAGATTGCGGGGGAAACATGTATGTTCTTACAATCGTTGTTTGTTTGATTGAAGTACTTGTATATAATCATGCTATTTTTAGATACGTAAAGCTTTCCTGTAGAATTCCACAAATTAGCACTTAGTTCCATCCACGTCAGAATAGAATAGTTGTGATGAAAAGAAACATTTCCTGTGCTACATAGCTTTTATAAAATATTTATTTGAACAACTTTACTGCTAACTTATATTGTGTTAATGTTTATTTAACGTGGGCCTATTATTGTGTTGTGAATAAATAAAATGATCATTTGAGTAGGTTTCCTACATTAAAAGAAACTGTCGATAGCATTAAATTTTTTTATTAAAATGATTTTACGATATTTTATTATTATTACCAGCATACAAGGTGGCTGAAATTTTATAATTATCTCTAATATTATAGTAATATTAGAGATATAATAAACATAGTATCTGAGAACATTTTTAACGTAGTAATTATATTTTATAATTAATTTTTATATGCACCATATTTTTACATATCGGATCTTTGACTTTGGTAGGCAACGCTATTTTGCCTATTGTGAATATTATTTAAAATAACGCTTAACAAATGAATATTTACGAGAAGTATACGTAGCTTCTATGGCTGTTAATAACAGCTGGGAAGAATTATAAAGGTTTGAAGGAAAGGCCGTGCTGGCCGAAAACAAGGGGTGGCGGAGTCTTAAGGAATCTTAAGAAGGGTCAGCAACGACAGTCTGCAAGAGGCAGTGTTGTTGGTAGCTAGGCGCAAGCTTCCATATCTTTGGCGTAATAACTAATTAGTAGTGTTTGCGAACCTACTAACTGATTGCGATGCAATTGTCCTCTAAGCTGAGGCAAGGCGCGAATTTAGTGTTACCACGTATGTGGTTATATATAAAGATGGACTGCAATGGCAGTATCAGCTAATATAGACAGTGGTGTCCCTGGCAAGGTTATGGTTTATATCTCATGAAGTGTTATATGTGTTTACCCGAATGGTTGCGTAATATCTACTTATTATTATATATGGTTTATATCCCATGAAGTCTTATAGGTGTTTACCCTAATGGTTGCATATTATCTGCTGGTTATTATTGTTATTATACAAGATTGGTGTGTTTATGTAAGTAGTTGTTGGAAACAGTAGCATAGTGAATATAAGTAGCTATATGAGTATTCCCCTAGCAATCATTCGGGAGGTAGTCAGTCGGCAGAGGGGTTGCATCAAAAATGTGCCTACGTCGAATTATTATTAATATTATGAATGCAACATTAATGTCAGGATGGCATCGACTGACTTTTACGTGGGGGTGTGGACACGAATGATACTCTCCCCTTCGCATGTGGAGCTGAGGGAGCAGGCCCCCTCGCGACTCCTGTGAATAACAGAGAGACTGACTGGACGTAGTCCAATAGCCTGAATCCCTCTGGAGGATTGGTGCACCAGAAGATATGCATAATTGTCGTAATTACTCTACGATTACGAATGGCTGCGGCCACAGCAGCTAGTTGGCAGATGAGCATCCGTATTCTATTCGAGTCTCAATCCCGGGGCAGGGGGCTGGAGGACGCCCGGTAAATACAACTGCCCAATATTTATTGACAGATCAGTAAGTCTGTGTTTTATTATCTGTTGCATTTCACCTGTCTGTCGTGCCGTATTTAAATTTAAAATTCAATAGTTGTTATTCGGCCCCCGTAAGGTCGACCCTAACAACCTGTACAGTTTTTAGAGATTGTAGTTTTTATAGTGTTACAAAAGCGATATTCCTTTTCGTGGATTAGCTTATATTTTCCGTAACATAAGATAAACAAAATATATTGCCAAACATTTTTTAGTGTCGTTTCATCTACGAATTAGCGCAGGTTACTATTTTTAATACTAGAATTTTTCTTAATTGTTTTGATATTCCTACATACACGGCGGCTGACATTTCAATGGCTAGCAAATATTTACTATCATATTAGAGATGTATATTACCGAGAGAGTTTTTTAGCGTTTCTGATCTACGAGGCTGAATGAGTGGCGTAGTCAATTTGATGGTTTAATGACTAATGAGATAACCTCATGCCGAAATTTACCGTCAAACATGCGAGGTATATGGTCCAAACAATATTAGTGAAGGAAAGGTCAGCCAATGTGAGTAGGAATTTCAAAAATGGCCAAACAAACGTGCACGATGAGGAACAAATAGAGAAACCTGCTGATGATCGGCGTTTCACGACTTTGTACACAAATGTTGAAACCTAGCAACAATCAATGCGCTGGGAAAATGCGAGTTCCTCCAAAGCGAGTAAGTTTAAGGCAACGTTCGAACCGAAAGGTTATGACTACTGTTTGTTGGAACAGCAAAGGCGTACTGTTGCTTGATTTCCTAGACGCAGACGTGGGTGGTGAATCCTTAAGAAAGTTGAGAAGGTCAATTCAGAACAAAAGGCGAGGATTGCTGACCTCCAGAGACGTGCTTCTACACGATAACGCTTGACTGCACGCTGCAGCTCGCACTGTGCAACTCATTGAGCAATTAACACTAAACACTAAACACTAATAATCTTAATGTTTGAAAAGATAAAGTTTATGAGCCGTTTCTATAAAGTATTTAACCTTGTTGGAAGAGCCAAAAAATATTTTTGATAGTGCCTATACGTAGGGGTTACTGCCTATTACAATCTGTCCAAAATAGCTTCTTATAATATTTCAATTAATCGATATGCCAAGCTATTCCTCTTAGCAGACTTACCATGTGTAACTATGATGTAAACCTAATGATTTTAAGAACATTTTTTTGAGAAAAACTCAATATATGCGGGCTGAAAACAATTATAACGTATGGTACAGATTTACTGTAATGTTTTAATGAAATCAAATACTTTACAGGGTGTCCCATAACTTATCCATAAGCAACTCGTATCGGTCTTCCCTGATGCCCTCTGAATGCAAATAAGTTCAAATTTAAAACATCGCAGGCTAGTTTTGTTCTACGAACCAAAAAGAAAATAATAATAATGGAAACTTGGCAACATTGAAACTGAACTACAAAGTGATTTAGAGCATTTTCGAACACAAATATATTTTAACCAGCGTCATAAATGACTTTATATTTTGAATAGGTTATTATTCAAAAGAATGAACAAAACGACCAGCAATAATAAATAAAACTAAATAGAAAAAAATGCAATAACATCGCTCAGTGTGACAACCATCAACATTTACATGCAGATTTCCGGGCAAAGCCGGTCTGCATATTAGGAATTTGGTTGATGCGGTTTTCCAGTTCCTGGATGTCATTTACAGGGCGTTGATGCACCAAATGTTTCAAAAAGCCCCAGAGAACAAAATCTAGGGTGTCAAGTCTGAAGATCTTTGAGGGCAAATCACAAGACCGGGGCGGTCTTATCCACCTTCCAAGATAGTGTTAGTTTAACCATATCTGGACATTCATACCAAAATGTGCTGGAGCACCATCCTGTTGCCACTACATATCACGTCTTATTACCAGTGGCACATTTTCCAAAAGAACTGGTACTATCTCATTTAAAAAATGTAAATAATTTTGGGAGCTCAACCTGTTTGGAATGATAACAGAACCAATTAGGAAAATACCTACAGTTTCTGCCCAAACAGTTTAATACTGAAGCGAACTTGATGATTTTGATCATGAGTGGTGAGAGAATTTTCATGAGCCCAATTGTGATTGTTGCGTAAATTAGACACACCCTCGTGAGTGAATGTAGCTTCGTATGTGCACAAAATTCTGTTGGTGAAGTTATGGTCCAAAGTGCGCTGGTGCAGAAGCCATTGACAAAATTGAACTCGTTGTCGATAATCCGCCACAAATGTTAAACCTTAATTTGTTTTATAAAGATACAAATTATTTTCCTAAAGGATACGGTGAATTGCAGACTTATGCAACTTCAAGGCTCTGACAATACCTCGAGTACTTGTCCCTGCCTGTGCTCCAATTATCTCTAAGACATCGTTCTCAAAATTGAGCATTCTCTGTCGACCAACTCCTAAGCACTGATTAGGGCCAACATTGCCATTTTCACGTAACTTTTGATCGGCATGTTTGATGGTCTGAGTAACAGTATATTTTCTGTTTGGATAGCGCTCCGTAAAATCTTGCCGCCGCATTAAAAGTACAGCGGCACTCATCAACTATCCAAATCATATAACCGTATTCATCAAACAACAATTCCTTACTTTAAAAACACAATTGTATTCAGAGGGCATCAGGGAAGACCGCTACGAGTCGCTTGTCGATAAGTTACGGGATACCCTTTATAACGAAAATAAGCTTCCATAATATAATACATCTTTCTTTTCAGTAAAAACCATTATTTTTGTGCAAAAAGGATACAAATAAATTAAATATTAAAATTGTACCATTTTGACCAATTTCACAAATATCTGCTACAAAAAGATATTAGAGAGAACAAAAGTTTAACTTTTTTTCATGGCCATACAAATTTTCAATTTTTATGAAACACGAAAAAATTGTTTTTGGTAAATCAGAAAGTATACCCTATCTTAGGTAACGTTCCTCATTTACTTTAATTATTAAAAAATGTAATGTACTAAATTTAGTACGCAGCAAGGATAATTAAAAATAATCCTTATTTTATAGTAGCAGGGCATCGGTAATTGCTGAAACTGGATACTTGCTCCGCATTGTTTTGTTATAATGCAATGATACTGAAAATGGATTTTAGAAACTATTAAAATAATGGCGATGATAATTATAAGATGAAAAGTTCGTCGTAGTTTACTGTATTTGAAAAATAATTACCGGTTATACGGTGAGACTATAAACGAAACGCAGTTGCCTTTGTATCAGTCATAGAAAGTGATGCAATTTTTATTGCATTACAAAGTTCAGCTTCCCTGAATTATTTAAGAACCATCACCTGCACTGTATGAAATACTTATTAGACTACCATGCACAATTACGCGTGTTTATAAGATAAGATTATTAGCTGACCCGGTGGGATACGTGCCACGCTTTATTATGTAGTTATAATTTTTTTTTTATTTACAGAACGTTTTTTGTTTTGTATATATTCTATTAAAAATTAAAAAAGTATGGTTAAGTACACAAAACCAATTGTCAACTATGAGCTTTATAGAAAATATGTTGAAATAAGTGTTCCATATAAAAATTAAAGTTGTTTATTACCTTCCAGTACGCAAATAGCAACGTGTTTGGTTTACTTACCTACTTGCTTACAGAACATTATTTTGTTACAGTTTACGTTACTTTTAAATTGGGGGAAAAAGAAAACATTTGCATTGTAAAGAAAACCCAAGTCACAGACACCCTTGAAATTTTAAAGTCTTTAGATTAATCTGTAATTATAAAGATGTAAACATTATAAATATTTTTAATTGTCATACATTAATAATTAAATTTCAAATTTTATTAGTTTATTTATTTAATTATTTAATAAAAATTGAAAATTGCCAGTGTTTGTCTATACTTTGAGTTAGCTATATTCATGGTTACATTGCCATCTCAAGTGTTCTGCAGTCCCTGTGGTCGAAGTAGTGAGCTTATGCAGTTATGACTGTGTAAACAAACTATTATGCATTTACAGAACAAAGTAGATGAAGGATTTTACTAAAGATATTGAAAAAGTTGACTATTGTTTTCCAAACATAAATGCACTCTTCTCTTAAGATTGTCAAGCACATTCACCAGAGTATCATTTTGTAAATTTTCTAGATTCTGTGGTACCTATATTACACAAAATATTGTTTTTTAAATAAGGAAATAGAAAGAAGTCTGGAACAGTAAGATCGGGTGACCTTGGTGAAAACAAATGTCTACTAATTAACTGATCATCATACAATTCCTATAAAAATTGTAGGGCACGGTTAGGAGTATGTGCTGTGGCGTTGTCCTGCTGGAAATAACTATTTCTAACTTCACCTTCAGAAGTTCACTGAAAAAGGGGGTATATATATATTCTCAAGGTAATAATCGGTAGTTCTATTTTTTGCAAAATAGACTAACAAACTGAAACATATACAGATTATCTGTTGCCCATATTCTCCTATTTTAGCTATTAAGATATGGTATTAATTAATTTCATTTCATAATCATGAACCTCGGTTGTACCGCTTGCGCAGTGTCTAGACAGTGTGAGGCAAAGCTAAGCTAGTTTGTGCTATGCAGAACAGGGCCCGACTCTGCGGGTTACCGTGTTGGTGCGAAACCGTGCTTGACTTGTCTGGTGCGTGGATGTTTTTATTTATGGTCTTGTTACTCCTCTAATACGACCGTAATACGAGGAGTGCCATTAATTTGATTCCCAATGGCAAATAGAGACCGTGATCCAGTACTGACCACCCAAGGAATTTGAAAAATTTCCGACCTCTGAGTGATTCGAACCGGGAAGCGTTCGGACTATTACACCCAAAGCCTGGCTGTCTTACCATTGAGCCACCCCAGCATATCAGGTAATAATTAATACAAATTAAAAAGTGTTATTTATATTAAGTGCTCGGGCTGACTCACCTTAAGTAAAAATAAATGCCCCACAGGTCTTAGCATTAATTGCTAATTGTTGTTACTCTATTGAAAACCCTGCACCATGCGATCTTGGAAAACTTGTACATTTTCAACTCCAGTTTGCTAAACAATATTTTTTAAGTATACCCATAAGATGTTCTCATATTTATTAGTGAAGGCTATACGATCAGTCCTGCTTCACCAACCTAATTCTTGGAATAACAAGTGTTTAAACATTTTTGGCAGGAAGACTACAATGCGAAGGAGCCACATCATATGACACCATGTAAGGACGTTTTGAATTGTAGATTTGTAAATATAAACCCCCTTTAATATCAACACAGAAACATTGTCATTTCTTTAATAACAAAATATTTATTAAGCACTTCAACTAGAAGTTTGTTAAATTTTCATTAGACGATACGGTTTGGCAGCGTCTACTCTTTTTTATTGATTGCTCTAACTTCACTGTGAGAACTTTTTTGCGCAATGGAAATATGATACTTTCAAGAGCTTTCATAACTCTTTACGTCAAGATGAATAGGATTCAAGAAATTAAGTAGCTTGTATATGAAAATTACACGAAACTGAATTTTGAAGAATGAAATATTTATTTACCTACATTATATGATATAATATATACTTGCTTTCCTATAAAAACTACCACATAAAGGACTGTCACCATTACCGTAATGTAGCAAAAACCAGCGCAACCTTTAATGGAAATTTGAGAACATGAGTACAAATAAAATACAAAAATATATTTCAGGCGTTCGTACTCTAATTCTATTTACGATTTCAAATAATATTAATGCATTGAACGCCATCTAAAATTTATTTACAGAAGACGCCTACAAGTTTCAACTTTGATTCCTCGCATTGAGTAATTTGATTGACTCGACCCGAGTCCGGAAAATTGCGTTAAGGTCAATGAGTAAGGCTGGAGTTTGAAACCCTATCAATAATGCGAAGGTATATATTAAATATCCGAAGCGTCTCAGATTATTAATGTAAGTTCTTGGTATATAAATCGCCACTGAAACGTGAGCTCCTAATGCGCGCTCGCAGATCGATGCACATACACGTGTTATGGACGGTAATTGCAACAGCTCATTGTAACTCCTAGAAACAATGCTGTTATTGTTACTAATTGCAGTTTCGGAGCTTGGGTATTGTAGGTGTGGTTAATTTTCAAACAATGTGTTATATGCGGCATATATATGAAATTGTCCAGAGAATTTATTGAGGTTTCCCCCACAGCTACTAAATATTTCTGAATTTAAGTGGATCGAAAACAAGCTATTATTGTGAACAGTACATTCAGGGAAACTATTCTGAAACATCGTAGTTATGGCCCATCTCTTATTGAAAGTAGGAAGTTTTACCTAGGATGGTAATTATTCAGAATGTGCCAGCTAAGTCGTACTCCTTTAAAACTGATTGATGCAACCCAACAGAAGACATAAGATTTAGGCAATGAATGTTTAGGCTCGAAGTATGCTAACCTGGTAGGGAAAGAAATGTGAAGAAATTCTTTTGGAGGTGTGCAATCGCAAGAATGTTGTAGAAGACGAACAAATGAAGATATCCAGAAGCTCTTTGATGAAGTAGATGCAATAAGTTTCATGAAACTTCAGAGGTTAAGGTGAATGGGTACGTAAGGAGACTACCAGAAGGAAGAAGTACAAAGATTCTGGTCGATGGAAGACAACAGGAGACGAGAATAAGAGGACGATCAAGGTTTAGATAGAAGGACGCGGTGAAGGAGGAGCATAGAAGAATGGAGAAGGAAATTCACTAACTAGAAATAATGGATTGATAATTAAGCAATCGTCCTTAATGGTCATACGTATTTGTCTTTATTATTACGGTAAAACTGATGTAAGCCTATATGGAACCAATATTGGTGCAGCTGAAAAGTGTCGATCACAAATCGCCATAGAATTTAATTATTATTTATTTATAGTGCATTTAAAACTTCTTTATGTTTAGTACATCGGTGACTTCCGACTAAAATTATCTACTAAAGCGAACAATAACATAAATTATGTTTACTTGAAAATACGAAGTTTGGGTAACATCTGACGAAACAGTAATCGAAGATTAATATCTGTTTATGTAGCTTAACGGCAAATTTAATTCAAAACTTTAATATGAAGTAGCGTTTAACAGAATAAAATAAAATAGTTACAAAATAAAATAAAAACATTTGTTTCATTTAATAAATGCTCAAAATGTGCTCGTTAAGGTTGAATATAAGCCTAACGTCAATAAATCAACAAATCATACACTCACAGCATTACATTGTTATTTTTCATTTAATTTGAAGCATTCATGATTCTCTCAAGTAACTGTTTAAGTAAGTGTGCATCCTATTTATCATGATAAGAATGATTTCCATAGTGGGGCGGGGTACCATCACGCTAATATCACATGCCTTATCGAATATTAAGCAGAGCATCTTCGAATATCTCGTTAACATTAATGAAAATTAATATAATATTAACACTGAAACGTTGCTCACATCGTGTTTGAATGATAGCATGTGAATGTATCAATTGATCTGGACGCATGGAGAACATTTTTATTGAAATATCCGTAAACGAGAACACTATCAGCATATTCAGCTGCACAAAAATCTTCCACTAAGAAACAAATAAACTTAAAAAAATTTAAAAAAATTTTGTCAGTTGTCATTGATACTTCAAATAATTAATGTAACTTTGTTCTTTTTCTTTAATAGTCACTTGCTATTAAGGTTGTGAATTAATTATGCCGTTAAAACTTTGATCTCCTGTAATTTCGTAATTAATTGGAATAGGCCCGATATTTAATAAACATTTTTTAATCAAAATGATCTCACTAACCAAATGAAAAAGTACTTTATAGTAGTTGTTAAACACTCTGGATAATAACCAAACCACTCAAAAGTGAATAGGGATACTGACAGCATAAGACACTTAAAACCAACACCAATTACATTTATAATAAAAAAACTACCAAAAAAACAAAATGTAACGTTTTTTTAGTAATGAACATGAAAATTACAACAAAGGTACGAAGAAATTTAACAATATAATAATGAAAATCGTTATTGTCTCCTTTCACTTAACTTAAATTTATTAAATTCTAATACCGCATGGCACCTTCTCTAGCAGTAATAACTGCTCTGCACCGTGCTGGCATACAATGCAATTATCAATATGTTCTTGTCGAATGTGATGCCATAGTATCGGCAATACATCCCTCAGCTGTTGCACAGTAGTAGGCCTTGAATTATGATGATCCAGCTGTCTCTGCAAAAGGTCCCATGCATGCTCGCTGGGGTTGAAGAGTGGAGATAGCGGAGGAAGAGCAAGATGGTTTATTTCATCATCTCGAAGCATCTCTAAAATAACCCGAGCACGATGCGGTCTTGCGTCGTCATCAAGAAAAACAAAATACTCCCGTCCAACAGCGTTGTGACGGTTCAAAACATGGTCCATAATGATCTCTTGGGCATAACGTTAGCCCGTGAGGGTACCATTAAAGATATGGAGGTCAGTACCACCCTAAAGAAATTCCAGCCCATACCATAAGATCGCCATCATCAAAGGTAACGACTGGTTGGGTATACTGACGTAAGGTACGATGTCCGGCACTACGATATACTCTTTGACGCCGGCTATCATTGCTGAGACAATATCTGGACTCGTCCGAAAACTGTATGTCATCCCACGGTGTCGCTTCTTGAAGCCTATGTCTTGACCATTCCACCCGGTGTCTTCGTTGAGCTACATTTATTGCAAGACCTCTCAGGGGCGGTATGAGGCAAATTCTACCTCAAACAATTGATTTCTCACAGTTTGGTAGGCTATTCGATTCCTGTGGCATTCTGGAGCACTTGCTGTAGATGTCGAGCAGTTGAAAAGGGGTGCATTCTTGCATTACTTACCAGAAGTAGAGGTGTTGTAATGCGAAAAGATCCACTTCCAGGCCTGCTTGCAGTCGTATCTGTTTCTTTAAGGCGCGAAAGGGCACGTGAAGTTACGCTCTGCGTGGTTCCTAACATACCAGCAATGCCGACCTGGCGGTCTCCTCTTTGGTGCATAGCAATGGCCAAATTTTGTTGTTCTATTGTTAAATGGTTTCTCTGTATTGTTGTTTATTATTAAGAATACAAATGTAACACCCGAATAGAAAAACAATGAAGAAAAAAGATCTTAAGGAGACAGGAAATATCATTCGCTCAAACACACAAACTCGACTTGACGCTAATACGGTTAAACAATTCCAACTTGATTCGATTGTTTTTTGTTTTTTAACATCTAACATTATCACTTGCTGTAATTATCAATAATAGACGACCATCAACCGCCAAATACAAACGTATATGCTTTATATTACAATATTTATACTCATTATTGAGTAGTTTATTATAGTTTCGTTCATTTCAATTATTTAATTTAAAACTGGGGCGAGACTCTTTGCCAATTTAATGTTATAACGTAAAAAAAGCCTAATTTTGATTGTTATATTTTTTTAAGTATTATTTGTTTAAAAACCTGCTGTAGAATTTTAAATTAAAAATCGTGAGTAACAAAAATATATATTAAGAAGCATATTATAAGTGAAACTTCTGCTAGAGATGTGACAAGCAGTGATTTTTCTGGCAAAGGTGCAAAGATGGCTGTCGGAGTTAAAACACAGTGACAAAAACCTGGAACACTGTCACAGGGTGTGACACAGTAAAAACTATTGAGATCTGCTGCGGTATCATCTGTGCTGTTGATCGAGACTTTTATCACGGGTACTCAGCTTTAAGATATTTGATTCATAAGTACTTTGGTAAGGTCTGTGTTGCTATATTTTATTTAGCCGCTCTGGTTTGGAATTACCATTCTTCAATTTCGGTTAAATTTTCTGAACCAATGGCGACGCAGTTAAGGAACTTTGTATACCGTACAACACATCACACAGTTTTATAGCTACCTCTATGACGATCACAGTCACAGCTCATTTCGGTGACAAGTAAATTACTGTGACCAGATACCAGGTCTCTAAGTTCTGGTGCATAAACTTAAGACTAACGTGAAAGCGGCGCTCACTAAATTAAGGATTTCACCTAATTCCTGCTAATATTAAAAATAGCAAATTTCAACCCATGAGTATTTAATATACATGGCGCCAGTTTCGAAAACTGACAAATTCAAATCATTTACCTACTACAAAGTAGTGTTCATGGAAATTGCAAGGTTCTATTGATTTGTACTACCAAAAAATAAACAAATTTTCTGCTTCTTAATACCATGGATGAGCCACCTGACCATAAGGTCAACAATTAGTGTTAATTAATTTATCAATGGCAAAACATCTACGATGATCTTATTCTCGGACTCATGTAACTTGAATTTACAAATTTGAACTAAAAAAAGATGCTTCAAAGTCGGACTTAGGTTAAGAATAAGGTGTAGGTCTACATCTGATAATTTATTGGTAACTCTGGTATCTTTCCCGTCATCATATCCTACTCCCACCATTGTTTCCTTCTTTACTGATATAAAAGAACGAATCTTGGGGTCTTGTTATGCATATAAAACTACATCATTAAACACTAAACATAATTATTTTCTTGCATTTTTTGTTTTGACCACAACTTACTTGTGTCACCCAACGAAATCGACGAAGCCGTAGAGTATCTCACTCATCTAATCCAAGAAGCAGCCTGGCAAGCTACTCCGAACGAAAATAAAAACGCACTAGTAAGCCAAAATATACCGCTACATATAAGGCAACTAGTAGTAGAAAAACGCAGGGCTCGAGCTAAATGGCAAAGATCTAGAAATCCTCGAAACAAGACCATACTAAATAACTTAACCCACCGACTTCACACCGCTATTTAGGATAACAGAAATACTACATTCAGCTATTACATATCTAACCTGTCACCAGTAGACCACTCTATCTGGCAAGCTACTAAAAAGTTCAAAAGGCCTACTACTTTAGTACCACCCTTAAGGAAACCAGATAGAACCTGGGCTCGATCTAGGGAAGAAAAAGCAAGCTTATTTGGAGAACACCTCGCTCATGTATTCACACCAACACCATCTAAAGACCCCAACTTGGACGCAGAGATTGATATATATCTTAACTCGCCTGGTCAACTATCTCTACCCCTGAAACCTATTTCTCCTGTAGAACTCTACAGAGAAATAAAACTAATTAGTTCATATAAAGCCCCTGGATACGATCTCATAGTGGGGAGTGTACTAAAGCATCTCCCAAAAAAAGCAATAGTCCTCATTACAACGATATACAACCGTATGCTTGCCATTTCTTACTTCCCTACACAATGAAAATATGCATTAATAACTATGATTACCAAGCTCGGTAAACCTCCGCAAGAAACTAGCTCATACCGACCGATAAGCTTGCTACCCCTTCTTTCTAAACTATTCGAGCGATTACTTCTACACAGAATCAAAGAAATAACACCACTAGATGAACTAATTCCTCTGCACCAGTTGGGTTTCCGTAAAGGTCACTCTACCATTCAGCAATGCCATAGAATAGTTAACCACATTAAAGAAAATCTTGAGGGGAAAAAATGTGCACTTCGGTCTTCCTAGATATCCAGCAAGCCTTCGATAAGGTCTGGCATCCCGGACTTTTATACAAAATAAAAAGAGAGCTAACCCACCAAATTTACCTCCTCCTAAAATCCTACCCAACTGACAGATGCTATCAAGTCCAATACGAGAACGCGCTATCAAATTACCATTCTATAAACTCCGGTGTTCCGCAAGGAAGTGTCCTCAGCCCTTTCCTATACCTCCTTTATACTGAAGACATCCCAACTACAAATAATACCTTAGTTGCCACCTTTGCAGATGACACTGCAATAATGTCATTAGATAACAACCCTGATAACGCATCTGATAAGCTGCAACAACATTTAAACCTCCTACAAACCTGGCTAGATCGATGGAGAATCAAAGTAAACAGCAGTAAATCCACCCAAATATCATTTACTACCAAACGCGGAATTTGTCCGCATGTTACCACATATAATCAACCGATTCCTATAAAAACTGAGGTGAAATACTTAGGTCTCCATCTGGACCAAAAATTGAACTGGAGAGCCCACATCAAAGCCAAACGACAGCAACTCAACCTCAAGACAAAAAATATGTATTGGCTAATTGGACTTAAATCGCAATTGAGTATAGAAAACAAGCTGCTACTCTATAAAGTCATCCTGACACCTGTTTGGTCCTATGGGATGGAATTATGGGGATGTAGCAAGCCCTCAAATACTTAAATATTACAGTACTTCCAGTCGAAGACGCTGCGTAATCTGGCTAACGCTCCATTATTTATCAGCAATCACACCCTCCATAATGACCTCGGAATTCCCTTCATGGCAGATGTTATCAAGAATACCGCTACTAAAAGTCGTGATCGCACCTTACATCACACTAATCAGTACATCGCTAACCTCTACTCCCACCAGTCCGGGGAAAGAAGACTTAAACGGCTATGGCCGGAAGACGTCATTGAGTGAATCCTGGAGACCCATCAGTGGATGGTACCCAACTCATGACATATAGCTACCTCGCCATTATACTTACTTATTACTCTGTAATTCGAGTAGATTGTAAATTTGGAACGCAAATAAAAAAAAAAACTATCCCAAAAAAATTGTCAATCGTTTTACTTACAATATACCGGAGTAAACTTCTGTATAGTAAGTAGCTAAAGATAACAACCGTTTCCGGAAAATTCCGGAAGACCGTAAACGCACGAAAACATTTGATTGCATCAATCTGCTTTAATTAAATAAATGTTCTCCCGTGTCACGATTTGAACTGTACTAATATCATATATAATTAAAAATAATTTTTATTTTTCTACGCGTAAACTAGTAATAATAGCAACTCTGGTAGTTTGATGTTTTAGTTCAACAATTATGCAATTGCATAACTCAGGTGTTGATTTCATATTAACCTGCATTGACGTCCTGGATGTTGTAATTTCCCCCTCTCCTAACTTATGGTTTCAAACCACCTACGTAACACAAACCCCTAGCTAAGTCAATACATTTTAGGAATATTATAACCACTACGCTTTCATATCTATCCGTGTGTTTATGAGTCAAAGTAAAAGGAAGCCGAATACGCAATACAGCGCCGAAAATAAATTGCTGCCATTGGTACCCAGCAGGGGTTTTAAGCCTGTCCAACGAGAGTACCTGAGCAATTTATTACCTCTTAGTAAGAACATCGCGCACTATAATGCTTACATCAACCCCCGATCACTTTACCGCATTATTATAAACGTGATTAAATATTTACAATTTCTTACAGAGAGCATGTTATCAAAACAACTACGAAACACAAACACCTAGCTAAGTCAATCCACTTCAAATGTTATAACCACCACGCTTTCATATCTATCCGTGTGTTTATAATGAGCCAAAGTAAAAGGAAGCCGAATAAGTAACACAGGCCGGACATAGGTTACTGTCATTGGTACCCAGCAGGGGTTTTAAGCCTGTCTAACGGGAGTACCTGAGCAATTTATTATCTCTTAGCAAGAGCACCGCGCACTGTAATGCTTATATCAACCTTCGATCCCTTTACCGCATGATTAGGCATTTACAATTTGTTACAGAGATCATATGTTATAAAAACAACTTCGTAACACAAACATCTAGCTAAGTCAATACAAACTTAAGAGCAAAAGTACTTGGCCACCTAACGACCTTAATTTTAAAAGAATAAATGGCATACTTCCTTATATTTGTGAAATAGCGCATTTGTATCGTTTCGAAGACCGATTTTTGCTCTCTCAAATAATCTCAGGTTAGCTTTTGTTTATCGTGTTAACAAAATTTTTGTTATCTTAGTCAGAATAAGTAAGACGAAGAAAATTTAAATTTGTTTATTAATAACAGAAACAAAAACAAGTTTGAACAAATGCGGTTTACTTAATACTTTGTATGACCACCTCTTGCTCGCATAACAGATTGCATACGGTTTGGCATGGATCTGATCAGCCCTCCAACAACATCTTGAGGGATATTATCCCACTCTTGTTGAGCAGTCCTTGTCAGTTCCTGAAGCGTTGTTGGAGCTGGAACCGTGATCGAATTCTTTTCTTGTGTTCATCCCACATATGCTTAATCGAATTCATGTCCGGACTTTTGGCTGACCACTCCATAGCTCGTACACCAACTTCGTTCAGGTAATCTTGAACAATCACAGCTGCATGAGGCCTTGCATTATCCTGCATAAGCAAGAAATTATCGCTAATGAAGCCAGCATAGGGGACAACATGGTCATCTAAGGCTTCAGAAATATAGCGTTGAGCAGTTAAGCCGTCTATGTTACCTGTGGGGATATAGGCCAGTTCGGTTTTTGCATGAAGAGAAATGCCCCCCCAAAACATGCATGAACCTCCTCCAAAAGCGACTTGCTTCACTATGCAGCACTGTGAAAATCGTTCTCTTTGGCGACGGAACTCTAGCTCTTCTATCGCTACCATATAGACAAATCTTGGTCTTGTCTGAAAAGAGCACATAGTTCTATTGTTTCAACGTCCAGTTTACGTGCTCACGAGCAAAACGTGGGCACTTTGCACGATGCGCTGCCGTCAATTTTGGACACGTTGTAGGTTTCCGGCACCTTTGCCTATTTTCAAGAAGTCTTCTTCTAACAGTCCAGCGACTTACTGTTACTAGTCTGACGTCTCGTAGTTCTTATTTAAGCTGGACAGCATTTAACATGCGATTCCGCAAGGAGGTCGTTCTAATAAAGCGATCATTCCGTACTGAAGTTGCTCTTGGTCTGCCTGTTTTCGCTCTGGCCACGTACCGACCAGTTTCTAAAAACCTTCTAAAAACATTCTGAACTATAACGCTGAAAATTAGAACAAATTGTTGTCCCTAGTGCTTTTCCAATCCGGAAACTCACATTTTAAAATGGATGTATTTACCAAAATTTTTCAGCTAATGGTTCGATTGGAACGTTGTTACAGTATCTTATAATTATAGATTTGATTGTATTGACTGTTGAATCGCTACTAGAATAATCACAGTTTTCATTAATATCAACATCAAGGTCTCTCTCACTGTCGATAGTTATTGTTTTGTGTTCTCATTACTCGCTTGTTGAAGTAGATACGTTCCTACATGTACATACTCGTATATACATGTACTCCCAACCTTACATATTTTTAAATGTTTTCTTGTGCCAATAGGATTGGTTAAATCCTACGGAGAAATGTTCTTACTTCGATTTTTCTACTTCTCGCTTCAGATTCTGCTACACGGGTTTAGAGTTAATGAAGTATCACATACGTTTTCCGTTAAACTTTCAAACATGTTGTTTCATCTTTGGTGATTTTTGCATTTACATCATCGACGTATGTTAAGGAGAAAGCATCTCATATTCAGTATTAGTTCTATCGACGTCTAAATTATGCATTCATCTCCGAGCTACGAGTAATTCATTCGAATAATAAACATATCTCGAATACGTTAGTAGCGACGCGCGCATCTCGAATGCATGCATATTCCAGATACGAGTAGTTCATTCGAATGATAAAAACTCCTCGAATACGTTCGCATCGACGGGGGCATCTCGAATGAAACAGTTCGAAATATTCGGTTATGCATGCATATTCGAGATACTGATTACATTCGTTTTGTTGTTCGGCTGGTGATCGAAATATCGTTTTTATCGATTCGAGAAGATACTACAAGATTAACTACAATGTAACATACTTATTTCACTTATCGTGTGTGAAAGGATCACATGTGCAGCTTAGTTGGCAAAATAAGTTTTTAAAATACCCAACCGGGCAGGCTAAGTTATGTTTATTTATTTCTATTTTTTCATACTTAAAATCAAAAATATTAATTATAGAATTTCTTATGTTTGATTATTATTCAATTAAATACATTGTCATCATAAACTAGATAAATAAATTAAATAATTTAAGCAATTTTCCGATCGTAATCAGTTACAATCATTTGTAATCTGTCGGGATTTTCATATCACCTTCCTCGGTCGTCATGACTACGCTTATAAAGATAAAAACTATTAATCTATTATAATAAAATAATTAGAAATATTGTTAATATTTAATAACTTATAATATAACAGGGAAAACCATAGAACGGCATTTATAATCAGGTTGATCACAGAATGTAACGAAATTTATATAAATACCGAACAGAATCCAGTCGAAAACCGATAAAAACGATTCGAGACAAGATCGAGAGTGCCAGGGAATCATCATTCGAAAGGCAGGATGCGAGACATTGCTCGCATTGCCGAAATACGCGTGCATTTTGGATTCGAATGATTAATTCGAATGCACATCTCGATTATTAAAACCATTCAAATACTAATCGTTCGATTATTGAAATCTTTCGATTATGCCCATTATTAGACTTTTGAACAAAGATGGATTAGATGAGGGAGGGGGGCAAGAACTTGGCCATCTAGATCACTAGGCTTAAATCTCTTGGATTTTTGCTTATGGGACAACCTGAAAAGTCTTGTGTATGTATCATTTGTCGATGACTTGAATGTTTTACAGCACATATCATTGCAATGTAATTTTTTAATCAGAAGACTAGTGGCACGTTTAAATACTAAGATTGGTCATTTTGAAAATTCATTATGATTGTTTATTGATTTTAATTTTGGGGTTTTTTCTTGAATTTTACAATTGTTCAATTTAAAATTAAAGTTTTGAATATTATAATGATATTTATTGAAATTTAATTAATTGCTTTTGAAAACAGTCAACAATTTAAATTTTATAATTTGAGGCTAACTTGAGATTAATAAAAATCCCAATAAAGTTCTTAGAATTAAAACATGCATTAGGTTTCATACATTTTAAAGGGTGATACTATGAAAAAATGGAAGATACTATAAATATGCGTAACACATTTTTGTATTAGATAAAAGTGTGGTTGCACAGGAAAAAAATAGGGATGAAAATCATCCCCAGCCTCTTCGGAAAACCCCTTTTAGAGAGTTTGTGTTTTTACACAAATTAAGGCCATATTTACCTGTAATTCTATACCAAATTTGGGTTTCGGAATGTTATTCTGAAGTACCCTGTATGTGTTAGTATAAATATGTTATAATTATTTGTATTTGGATGGAGGGAAGAAGCGTCAAAATACTAATGGGGAATAGGCAACGCTGAAGTGTAATGTTTCATTTTCCATCTTAAAAATTTCAAACTCCATTTCTTGACGATAAAACTGATCTAGTTTAAAAATTTTCCGCCAAAATATCAATAAGCGATAAACAAAAAAAAAGCGGTCAAATGAAAGCTTTTTACTATTCGTAAGTTCCGGTTTTCCACGTTTTGTAAGGCATGCTGACGAAAAAAGTTGTCTTATATACGCACACTCTCACGCACATTTTCATTCAAGTTTATTCCGAAAGCTCCCAACGATTCGAAACACGTATGTGGATTAAAGATTATTGCTGTTTGTATCGAGTTCGATACCCGCGTGGGGTATCTTTAACACAATCACGTATTTTCGTGTCGCAGAGCAGAATGTTGCTATGTTTAATGCATGCCCGTGATTTCTAACTTTTTTTATTATGTTGCAGTCGCACCTGCCTAAAAAGTAAGAAGAATCGGGTCAAAAATGGCATAACAAGCATCTATTTTGAACGGAAATAAAATCTGAAATTTCTTACTGTGCGTTTTTAAACGAATAACACGATTGTGAAAAATCTTCTGTGCCATTTATTATCTAAAGCAAAAACCCGAATTCACCCGTTAGTGTGACAACCGCGTGAAAATATAGGTAAATTCAAAAGGCTAAAGTGAAGAATGATTGCGTATAACAAAAGGGGCTTTGTTCGGCCCGGTGTGAATTTTTAGGGAAGCAACGAACTAATAACAGCATCAAGATTCTGCTAATAGCACATCTTTTACGCAATAAAACTGCAATTCTTTTATAGTAAACTGAACACCATTTACTTGAATTCTAATCTCACGACCACACCTTACTTTAGTTGTGCATTGCATTTCGGATTGGAAATGTTGTATAAGATTAAACTGGGCACTTAATAGTATAATATTAATTTTAAGTAATACAATGCATTTTAAGGTTCTCAATAGCTGTAAATATATAATTTCAAATTAAATTTAAAACAGAAATTATACTACTTGCGAGAAAAGGTAGAAAACACACAGGCAGTCAACTGAATGACATCAGTCAATTTATTTCTGACTAACTATTTGATAACAAGTTTTTAAATAAATTACCGTAAAACAGGGGGCATAGATCAGGGCTTTAACAACTAATTTGGTCAATATTACAATATACTTTCGGCTAAGACCGCGTCGTCATTTGGGAACAACGCCCAGCATTATCAGGTAAGGACCGACCTGTAGCTTGTCTGCCTTTACAAGCATTTGTTCTGGAAGTTTGAGCAATATTTGTTCGTAGGCCCTGCCTGTTCTTAGAAAGTACAGCATAAAAACAGTCTTTAGGATCCGTAAAGGATAATATATCAAATTTAAAATCACCCGAGGTCTACAATACCCCTTGCTCCTGTGGCTCAAACTACATCGAACAAACTGGTCGTTCCATTGAGTTAAGATTGCGAGAGCACAAAGGTAATTGCAAACATAAAACATCACAAAATCTGCGGTGGCTGAACATACTGGTTTAACTGGGCATAAGATTAACTTTGACAATACTCGGGTACTCGCCAGAGTGCCTAATTACTTTCCTCGTCTCATACGTGAAGCAATTGAAATTAAAAAACACCCTAACAACATAAACAGGGAGGAAGGTTTTAGACTCAGTAAAGCTTGGACTCCAGTACTTTATCCTCTAAAGGCTCCTAAGCATCATCGATCACACGATCACGCTCCCCCGGATCCGTTTTTGCCCAACGGTGACCGCCAACCAGAACTCCGTCGTTCTGCCCGACTGGCTTAAAGATATTTAAATACCTCCGCGTCCTAGATTTGAGTTGAGTGTTCTATTCACTCTGAAGATACAAGCTGCAATGTCTTGCTAAACGTTAGTTTGTATGGGTTCACAAACAGCTAACAGGCATAAGATGATTGAGTATTATTGTCCTGGCAAAAAAAAAATACATCAAGATCAAATCCTTGTCCGCCCCAAGGTTTGAATAATATAATCACACGGCCCCATTTAGGCAGGCAGGGCCTACGAACAAATATTGCTCAAACTTCTAGAGCAAATGCTTGTAAAGGCAGACAAGCTACAGGTCGTTCTTTACCTGATAATGCTGGGTGTAGTTCCCAAATGACGACGGGGTCTAAGCCGAAAGTAAATTGCAATATTGACAGTTTGAGAAACCGCGAAAGCCTCAAAGAATATATAACTAATTTGGTCTCTACAGATTCTAATCAGCGCTTTTTTTTTGATCCTTTGGATGTGCCGCTGTTGCGATAAACGCATCGAAATTTTGGCCCTTAACGTTGACTTAATTCGATCCAGTTTTCAGGGGCGTGCTTGCGGATTTTTCCTGCTCCTTAAGAACATAAAACCACCCCAAATTGTGCATGTCTCTCTGTACTCCCTATCGAACAGCACTTAAGGTAGAAGAAATTCTAATTGCGTGGTGAAGACTTTTTCCGAGTTTCATTTTGAAATTTCAAGAGCTGAACCTTTTTCATAATGCGACGTAAAGCGACCTTCAGTCGCCAGTTGTCTTTTCTTCTTTTGGTTACCTGTAAAGTGGAATCATATATTGTATTAAATTGTAAACTCCGACGCCACTGGTGCGTGGATTTGTTCTAAGAAATCAAATATGGCAAGCCACTGACGGCGAGCCTCTTTCAGTTTGAACGTTCTAACAAAATCTTGTATTAAACTATAAATATTATCTTTTTCAATGTAGCCTTTGTTCTTGTATTGTGTCACTTATTTCAAATAGTAGAATTATATTTCTCTTCAAATTTACCACATTTTTTATTTTTGTGTATTTTTACTTTATCTGTGCATGAACTTTGTAAGCTTTACATACAGGAGGAGGCACAATAAAGGTGAGTCCGATTCCCGTAAGCTGCTGGCTTCTCAGCCTTCCACGAGAACCTACAATCGGCTGTGAGATTTCCCTCCCGTAAAGGGTTTCCGTGAACCAACCCTACTCCACTCAGCCAAGCCGTAGGCCTTTTTCCATCTATCCTGTTGCGGGTCGACGAAAATGCTTGTTTGGCACGTAACAATATTTATGTATGACAAATTATCCAGAAAAAGATAGATACTGGAAGGAAATTACATCTAATATTTGCAGATCTCGTAAAAGCTTATAATGTTGTACCACAGTATTTGCAAGTATTAGTAATACATTGATACGAACGATATAAATGTTGTAGAAAGGTCAAATATCAAGGGTGTAAACGGGTACAAAAATAGTGAAGGGTTTTAAAGTAAGTAACGGTTTGAGATAGGGATATGGAATATCATCTACGTTATATAAATATATGTGGACAAAGCAACAACCATGTGGAAAAACAAGTTCAGAGGAATGAGAATTGAACGACATCACCCTGTATTTGTTACACTTGCAGATACCCCAGTTCTTGTTGGGAAAGATACAGACAACGTACAGTATATGCTGCACGAGGTACGAAAGATGGGGGTCTAGAAATAAATATGAAAAGAAGAAAATATTTAGTGATATCGCAACAAACCGAGGACATGCAATTAGAAAATGCAATAACTGTAGAAGAATGCCGCCTGCATATATAGGAGCCCGTGTAAATTAGAATATAATGGCCGAAAATACCATACCTAAAGAAAGATTGCTAAACACAGTGCTCTGTAATAATAATATTAGGAAGGAAACAAAAACATGCACATAATTATAATACGGTAGTTGAAGGTATAATGACATATGGCGGAGAGTACCTCAACATGGGAACAAATTAGAAATTAAATACTAAAAATCAAAATAGGGTGAAAGCATATATAATAGAAGGAGTTAAAAGAATCCAGTTCAGACGGTATGGACATGTAGATAGGATGAAACAAACACGAATTATCAAACAAGCTTTTGAATGTGTTTCCAGGCAACACAGAAACAGAGGCAGACCCAGGAGAAGCTGGAAGCAAAAAATTAAAAATGCATTAGAAGAAATAAATCCAAGATGATGAGTGGAAGGACAGAGAAGAGCGGGGAAAGTGATTTTGAACCAGAAGGAGGTTGCTGCCCCAGAACCGATACGGGAGAGAGAGGAATTTGATTACAAACAAAACTTTTTGGGTCTTAGTGATGATTTTCCAGTATACTTTACGTTCTGGCGTCTTGTCTCAAAATCGTACTGAAACATTCATTACACTAATGGAGTTAAGAAACTTTACATTTAAAATATTTGAGCCATTCAAATACGACAGTGTGACTTAAGGCGTAATCATCATACAGTTTTCAACATTTCATAAGATTTTGTTGTTTTTTTAGAGCAAAATGCAATATTGGCGCGTTGCTCCATGACGACTGACATTTCTACGTGCTAACATCTTGCACAGAAACTTACAGTTGTACGATCTACGCTTGATCTATACTTTTGGTTTAATTTCGCGTGACTCTAGGAATTAAATTAACAAAACTATCTATTTGGTTGGACAAATATGACTTTAATTACCTACTACAACAGTTCAATGTTGAAGTAAAGTATCTTTCTCAGGTAAAAGACATGAAAAAGAAAATAGGAATTTAGAAGGTACCCAGTCGATGTAGATCCTTATTCTAATATGAAAATAATGTCAAACTTTAGTAAGAAAATGTTACAAGTATATTTAATAGGCTCAAAAGGGCACGAGCAAAAAGTAACGACTCGTTTCTTAGTAATTGCTGGATAAGAGTTTTTCATAGCACGAATTCGTAATGTGATCAGTTATCGGTTTCCTTCCGTCTCAGTTAATGTTGATATAATTAGATTCCCATTACATGTTTACACTTCAATTCATTAATAACACTTCCACACCACATCACACGTCAACAATTTTTATAATGATACACAATACGGTATGCTTTATTCAGTCAGCTTGGAGAGTTTGGTTTATGAGTATTGTTTTGAGTAAAGATGATTTTACATTTAATTTTCAAAAAATGTAGTTATCTTACAGATGAGCTTTGGAAAAGCTGATTTTTTGTAAATCATTATGACGGTTATCACCTCACAAAATTCAAAAAAGTTATCTGAAACCATGGGCTACGCTCTATCATGTCTTTAAAAAAAACGGACTTTAAAGATATATTTTACCACAGGACAAACTATAGCGATTACATTGTATTAACAACTGTACACTATTGGTACATCTTTTGGTATTTGGGTCGTCTAGTCTTTACTGAGAATCGTCGTCTTAGTCTTATCTCTTAAGGGGTGCTAGGCGTTTATTGTCAATAGAAACTATTCAGTTGGACATTATAGCTTCCAGAATGTTTTATTATAGTCTGGATGTTGTTGAATATTTTGGTAAGGGCTTCAGCGTGAGATTGTTATTGCGTTTTAATTTTGAAAATCAAGAAGCCTGAAAATAGTTTTTTGAAGCAATGAAGAAATTTTGTTTTGGTTTATTCGACGTGGGGTATCCAAATGCGCAATCAACATCACCCCCTTAAGTTGCAGGAATAAACTACCGTTTCTAATGAACGTAAAATATTTTAAGAGAAACTAGGCTCATGGCTGTTATAAACATACTTCAAATGCTATAATTTATTTGATGGTATTTAAAGAATACGGTCTTATAGAAAATGTATACGCGTTATTTCTTTTAATATTAGTAATACAAGCACATACATTACATGTAGTTGTGCTGAGTGAATGTTTTTAATGTTAAATAGGAAAACTTGCAGGCGTGCAAGGAAGACTGTTAGAGCACGTACAATTTTTCATATTTACTACAACACTGAATCATGTTGAAAAAAAATAATACTTAATTACTACACTGTTTGAAGTAAAATCTTCTCTTCTGTTTTCGGACGTCCCTGCTGCTGCCACCTTGTTCTTGCCTATTGAATTAGGTTTCTTGCTTTTTTAGTGTCATATGCTAGGGGCCACCACATTGTTGTTCTCCAGCTTACTGTTGGTAACTCGTCCTACGCGATTTGTCCAATTCCCTCTCGTGCGGTATCGAACAACTTCCATTTTACTTGTATTTCTTCGTATATCTTCTACCTTGACTCTCTCTAGTTTTAAGTTTTTTATTAGCGTGATTCTATCCATTCTGAATTGCGTTACCTTCAGTGTGCGTGATCTTATTCTTCTTCTTATAGTGCCATAATGAAATTGCATTGGAAAATGCATGTTCCCTGTATTAGGGGTATTTGTTGTTTGTAGTAGTTTTCAGTTGCTTTACATAGGGAGCTTCTTGAATAGGAGATGTACAGTATATGAATCTGGTTGCTGTCTGCAGTCGACCACGCCGTGGATAGAGTCGTTAATTGTATCTTCACAATAGTTTCATCGCCGATATAGAGTGTGATCATTTTATCTTGTAAGAAGTAGGTAGGACTACATCTCCCATATGTGCACGAAATACATAGTTAACTTTTCTTTTTAACTATAAAAAATATTTATTATATGCACAAAGTTACCCGGATAGACTCCTTCCATTACATAATGCATTTAGGCATTTGGAAAGAAATTGGCGGCAATATGGACAGCTTTCCAAGCCAAATGTGAAACAGCGACATGTCACAACTGTAGAAGATGAAGCCGAGTCATCGAACAATTAACTGGTAATCCCAATATAAACCAACGAGCAATTTCAAGAACTGTAGGCTTTAGCCAAAGTTCAGTCTTTAATATTTTAAAAGCAAACTGGTTTCATCCTTACCACATCACATTAGTGCAACCCACGTCGAGTAAATTTCTGCCAATTTTTCAGAAACGAAGTTACTACTGTTCTACTGTTTTTAAGAAATATTTTATTTTTTACGAAGTGACGTGTAGTAACAATGGTTGTGTAAATAGACACAATAATCCACATTGGATTCGGCAAGCACACTTTCAAAGAATTCTTAATGTGTGGTGTAGTATCATTGACAACTTATCGTTGGTCCCTACTTCTGTTTGAATGGGGAAATGTATTTACATATTTTAGAAAATGATTTGCCTCGACTTGTAGATATCATTCCTCTTTATGTTAGACAGCGTATGTGATTTCAGAATAATGGAGCGCCTGCCCACTTCCATAGAACTGTAAGAAACTACCAAGATGAAACTTTCCATAATGGATTAAATGCAAGAGATTTCACTAGATTTCTTTTTGTGGGGAAAGCAAATAACGGCGTCTAGGAAACTCCCATATAAAGAATTATTCAATCATATAGGCCAATCACCCAACACATGCTAACTCATGTTAGAAATTCTCTTCTGTTGCGGATTAACTTATACTAATAGCAAGGTGGACGGCCGTTCCAGCATTTATTACATCATTCATTAGTGTTTTTCTTGCTGTTTATATTTATTTTTCTTGTTGATTTTATTATTATGTCAACATGTTTTTATGCTGTCTTAGCTTTCTATGTGTTTGTTTTGTTTAAATTATAAGAAATAAATATTGTAAATATACCTATTGCAAAACTGCATCTTATTTATTAGTAAACAGTGTCAGTGTAGCTTCTTTGTACATCCAACGTAACTACTTTTATTCATTTAAAAATGTACTGTTTACTAAGATACTTATGGAATACAAACATCTGTAATGTGTGTAGCCTAGCTATCCGCTACAAAATAAGGTAATCACACTGTATAGCGGGTCACCTTATAAGTATATTCAATACTTTGCTATTGAAGATGTAGAATACAAATTTTCGTTGTTGTATTTACTTTGTTAATTTTTTGAGTTAGTTTGCTACTGGCGTTTCGTAGTCTCCTATTCCCTTAGTGTCCAGTTTTCTGATGGTATTTCTGAAATGCCATATTTTTCCTACGTTCTCTTATGTTGTTACAGTCGCAAAAAAGACCCACGATGCGGCGCCAATTTGTTACAGGCCAATCGAGCTTTTTCGTCGATTCGTAACTAAACTTGATGGAAAAGGGCCTACAGCTTAGCTCAGAGGAGTAGGGGGAGTTCGTGAAAATCGCTTATGGGAGAAAATCTTTAGTTGTGTACAGGGCGAGTCGAAATAAGTTGGCGCCACCTTCCAAATCCAGTTGATTGCGTAGGTCCTCGTGGAAGGCCGAGAAGCCAACAGCTCACGTGAATGAAACCTACCTTTATTTTGTGCCTCCACCTATATATTTAAAGCTTGCAAAATTCTTACACCAGGAGTCTGGCGGAGATCTAAGGTCGACTAAATCAAAATGCAATGGAGATCCGCACTTCTCGCCTCAAAATTGCACTACATTACAAAATGTTACGCAAGAAGTTCTAGAAGGAATTCTTTTTTAACACTCCGAGTTCCAGGAAGCGTTCGAGGTCAAGCGCAGAAGAAAAACAAGAGCTTGCAGTTTTCACACAAAGGAGACTGTTAACATCTCAAGCTTCGAAAGACAAAACAAAATAGCGAAACGGTAACCCAAAATAAGAATTGAAACAGCGATATTCATTCCTACGAAGCGGCAAACAAATTACGGAATTAATAAAGTGTAGCGGCAAATTTGAAAATCACATAACAATGTCGAAGCATGATCTGTTGTTGCCGCTATTTTGTCTCTGCTCTGAATATAACTGTATATCCTGCTTAGTTGTCTTGTCCCTTCTTATGTACTAGAATTAAGGTCTGGGCACAGATCTTGGTGTTACGCTTTAACACTGTCCTCTTGGTTCCTTTGGTTTCCCCTGATTGCTAGTCAAATAATTATTCTTCGTCGGTTCATCTTGTTTTCTTGTGTGTATCAGTATAGTTTTCGAGAGTTGAAGTTTCAATTTTTTTTTCAGTTTTGGCGTTGGTGGTTTCCTTCGGATTGATATCTTTGTCGAGTAGCCATTATCTATCTAACCACTATAGTTTTCATCAGTTTTTCTCAGTCGTTACTACGATTTTCGTTCAAAGAGTCGTGAAACACATTATTGTAACGCATTTCTCTTCGATTGAATCAACTTTTAGCACATAGCATTTTTCTGATCTCAGTTTAGGATATTTAGTACGTAAGCTTCTATTTCAAAATATTTAACATTTTATGGGCTTTCCAGGCCATAGATAGCAATATTTATCTACGATGCTCCAGTTTTGTATGCTCCAACATCTGTTCTTGTTTTTAACTTTTATCACTGTTCCTGTTTCTGGACTGTTGTTGTACTTGTTCCTCATTTCAGCGGCTTATTTGCTTTATACCATCAAATCTAGTATCCTGCAACAACTAGTATAAATCCGATGGAATAATATGTTTAACATAGTATTTTAAAACTTGCTGTTGTTGTGAAATATATAATATGTACTACCTGTATATGGCTAAAAATTAATTTAACCCAAATAATTGTACAAGGTGGAACACTTTCATATTTTTTTCGGAGCATGAGGATATGTATTATACGATTTATTATCGTAGCGTAGTTTTTAATAAACAGTAATTTTTAAAACTTTGGGGAAGCTTTATGAAACGAAAATAAAAGATAGAATATTTTCTGCATCTGATTCCGTTTGAGATATTAGAAACACACTTTTTTCGAGGAAATTGTTAAACTGGTTTAGCATTTCAAATTTTATTAAATTCCTGGGAAATATTTCATTATGAAATTACCAACGAACACGAACGAACAAAGTATATTAGTAGCTTCTAGTAGAAAAACTGGAATATAGAAATAATTATATGAGCACAATGTTTATTAAGAATTAGTTTATTAGAATTGTAGGAAAACATTTAATGTTTTTCTTCACAGGTTTCTTTATATAAAGTGTGGGCCAGCCAAGTTGTTACCCTTTAAAAGTGGTTGACGCAACCCAACATACATACATATAGCATAGCAACTAAATTAATTTTTTACTTTTTCTTTTAAAAATGGATCATAATTACTTCCTGTTAAGTATTAATTTAGTATTAATTACATTAGTATTTTTTATTCTACATTTGCCTTGAGTAAGAAGGTGTTGCGAGGAAGGTCCGGTAAAATAGCAAGTGTTTATGAAGTATAAATGAAAGTTAGTGATAGCAACAGCTGATACACAGCTACATGTGTCCACTACTGTAGGTCAGGCGAAATTGACTCGGATCCACGGCTAGCAACACTAGGTGAAGCTATATCAGGCGAATGAACAATCATTGTAGAAGGCCGCATGAAAAATCTAGGATAAAAAGTGACGAAATTACATTGTGAAAAATTCAAGAAAATACAGAAATAATGCACAACAATTAAATGCACTTCAACACAAAGTTACAAACCAGGGCAACTAATAAACGTCAGTGACAATAAAGAGAATACCCCATATAACTATGAGACCAATAAAGAAGAATTAGCCAAAGAAATCGAAATGGTAACAGCTACTACGAAAAATAAACATAAGGAAGAAAAGCAAGCACTTCACACATATTAAAGGTATTGCCTCTAACGGCATTCCCATAGAAAATAGTTGAAGAGCCAACTGCTACTACACCCCCACAGAAAATAGTTGATCTGTATCCTTACAGAAAATAGTTGAAAAATAACTCCAATTGTATTCCCTCCGAAAATAGCTGAACAACTTGCTTCAACTGCATACCCACAGAAAATAGTTAAAGAAGTAATTCCAACTGCAACCCCACAGAAAATAGTTGAAGAACTAGCGCCAACTGCATCCCCACAGATAATAATTGAAGAACTAACTACAACCGCATCCCCACAGAAAATAATTGAAGAACTAACTTCAACTGCATCCCCACAGAAAATAGTTGAAGAACTAACTTCAACTGCATCCCCACAGAAAATAGTTGAAGAACTAACTTCAACTGCATCCCCACAGAAAATAGTTGAAGAACTAACTTCGACTGCATCTCCACAGAAAGTAGTTGAAGACCTAAATCAGAGTAGATTAAATGTGTAAGCGCTACTAACATAAAAAATAAAGACGGATAGAGAGAGCGAGAGAGAGAGAGAGAGAGAGGGACCAAAGATAAACATGAACCGTCAAAATTCCCTTATGTTGTCATGTTATCTTTCAACTACACGAAATATGCCAAAATCATATATTAAATTACAAACATTTTAGGAATGGATATAAAAATATAGCCTTTGAGAATAACAAACAAAATAGTAGCGCAATGCAAACGGTGCTATACCCACATAAAGGTTCTGATACAGAGAACCAAGGCGTGCAAAATATGTGGGCAAACATCTACCAATAGACTGCAAAAAGAATGCAGTCAAAACCGAGGTTTGTAAACTGCTATGCGGATCACCTGAAAAACTATCGAAAGTATATAGTAGGAAAGACATTTTCAGAGTAAAGAAGTAAGATAACACAACCTAAAGCGAGAGTAGCAACTTAAACGAAGGTATATCCACAAGTAATCAGCAAGAAAATCTACTCATAACGTACCAACAAACCTGAACAGACAACTACATCACAAAATGTAGGAACTTCGACTAAGCAGCTACTATATTACTTGCGCCCAGAACATGGTGGGAAGACACCAGGCAATCACTGGAAAGCAGGGACTGTATTGAAGCAGCTATCCAAAAAAAATACGAAAGAAATCAGAAGAAAGCTAACACAGCTACTTACAGGTTACTGTAAGCTGAAAAATACCTCAACATAATAGGGTTAACAGGTGACCTTCCGGTGCAGTAGATGTCAAATGGAGGATGAAACCATATTGTATACATTCTGCCAATGCGAAGCACTGATTGGAAAAAAGGCTTAGGACGTGTGGAGTCACTTTTTTGGACATGGACAAACTCCAGGCTATCTCCCTCAACAACATCCTAGACTACAAGGATGACACAGAACTAGTCGAGGGACAGTAATTAACATAGGGGGCACAATACGCTTTATTGGTCATACTGCAATGTGTCTAAAACCACACCCGTAGAAAATACATCAGCTACTGTTAACACTAATAATCAAACTGGGTCGTTCTTTAAAGAACTTCAGGAACTTGAATACAGCAATAGAACAAGTGCTCCAAAAGAAGCTTCGTTCTAACGAAAACTTCAGAAGCTACCTGAAATGCTAACGGGATTTTACAACAACAGCCGGACCTACAAGCATCTCTTGATATGCAAAAATAGACGTATACCTCTTTTCTAAAACTCACTTTACACAACAATCCTGTGTTAAATTTAGAGGATATAAATTTTACTATACTACCCACCCACCTAACGTAGTAAGAGAAGGTAGTGCGATAATAATAAGAAACAATATTTCACATTACGAAGAACTAAACACTGAAACAGAAGAGAACTATGTAATAGTAGTGAGCACTAGCACTAGAAGACAGAAGACAACGCTAGCTGCAATTTATTGCCCTGCAAGATATAATCAATAGAAAGCGAGTTACTTCAATGTCCTAAGCAGACTAGAAGGTTAAAGATACAAAATGGTGCTTTGAGTTGACTACAGCTAGTGAAAAGGAGTTAGATAAACCAGCTACTGTAATGCAACTATCTAACAACAGACAAGCCCAGATACTGGCCTATATACCCCAGACACGTTCTAGAACTACTGGACTTCTTCATATCTAGGAAAGTTTTAAAGAATTACATAAATGTGTATATGTGCTTCAAGAAACATTCCCGAAAAATAAATAGTATGGAACAATTACCCAGGGGAAATTAGAGAACTAGTAGCAGAAAAAAAACAAATATAGACAGAAATGGCAAAAACGAGAACGCCAGTCATCAAAAATGGACTAAACTACAGCGACTGAGGGGAGATATCAGAGAAGTGGAAAATCAATCCATCAACTGAGTTTCGTTTCTGCTTTCACACCTGAAGGTTGTATCCGAAAGTGCTTTGTGGATAGTTATTATGGCTTGTCCGCGAGTGACAACGGGGACATGCCCTACCTGTCTTTGACCTCTATCTTAAACATTCCACATGCAAAATGACGATCCCTAATATCATTCCCCAAACTTTAGCTACCTTAACGCCTACCCGATCTACCTTTTCTGCTGTTGCCAGTACACATCACGCTGTATATCCCCAAAAAAATCAAGCTTAATTATTGACACGGTTGATGGTTTAGTACAACTAGACTACATTTAATCGGTATCCGAAATTATTAATCCTAATCATATACGTTTCGCCTCCAAAATTTCCAATACCCGGTTCTGTATCTACTTTTCAAGCAAGGATTTATTACACTAACATGCAACGAAATTGAAGTCGGCTCCCACAGATTAAAGCTGCGGCGACTGATAACGCCAGCAAAAAGAATCGTTCTTTCAAATGTCTCCCCAACTATACCACACCAGGTTATTGAAAATACTCTTAAAGAAAAAGGTGTAAAATTAGTATCATCAATGTCATTTCTTCGCGCCGGCCTCGGAGATGAGGGATTCTCTCACATTTTAAGTTTTCGCCGTCAAATTTACGTGTCTGAAGATTGCTGAGAAATCCCAGATACCATTCTCATACAACATGAGGACTCTTCATACAGAATTTTCTTATCAGACAACCCGACTTCTTGTTATTTACACAAACAAACCGGAGATCTGGCATCGCTATGCCCCGTTACCATCGATAATACAAAAGATCAGAACAACGTCGATAACACAGATAATCTAAATAATAGCGTTAAAGAATGCCCTGTGTCTAATACAACACCACCCCATGTACAAATGCCTAACAAAGGCTTAAAAAAACAGGTTTCAAATAGTACATCAAGTGAAACTCCGAAAGATACTCTAAGCACTAGCCAGGGTGCACCAGAAATCCCCGAATCCAAAAAATCCAATCAAATAGCGAAGAAATGTAAGTTATCCTCAACTGATTCCGACATAGCACAAATTCTTGAAGAACACCTAAAACCCTTAGAAAATCAAATCAACGGCAAAAACGAAAACTATCCCTTACCCTATGATCTTTTCAAAAATCTTATGGAGAATACCTATAGCGCAACTGATCCTTACAGTGTAGCTTTAGGTTACACTACTGACATTGAAGGGTTAATAAATACGTTGACTGTCCTCTACCATATCTGAAAAATAAAAGTATGAAAAGCCGTTTTACCCTGATAAGAAACAAACTCTTCCAAGGGCAAACCGTATCTATTGAATCCGATGGAAGCTCCACTTACTCTACTCACTCAACTTTCTAAATTCACCATCACCCAATGAAATGTAAACGGGTTTTATGCCCGTTTTGAAAATATCAAATTATTCCAAAGCATCAAGAAAATAGATTTATTATAAATATTATACTTGCTCTTAATGTATCAATTGTTGCTCACTACAGTTGGATTCTTAGAAATTAGTTAAATCAGGTATGTACTGGAAGTGGGAGTGGGAACAGCGATCATGCTGGTATCAAGCTTCTGTCGTAGATTGAGTTCTACGCGTTCCAATAATCCAAATGGTTTGTAGGAAATTCAACTAGAGTTGTCCAGTTACATGTTTATAGAACAACTGTGGTCCGATAATATGATTGCCTATTTTTTTTTTATACTATGCCACACTAAACGTTTTCCAAAGATTAGTTTGAAAATGGGTAAACACATTCAGTGTGGATTATGTTATGCGTAATAGTGCGGGTTTGCCTATTTACTTCACCATTGCTTGAGAATTTTACCCCCTTGTTAAACAATACACATTTTAAAGATATATCCAAAAGCAGTTGATTCTCAAAGAAAATATGAAATTTCAATCCTCTCCGAGGGTCGTGTTCATGTAGTTCGTGCATTAAGGTAACGTCATAGAGATGAAATACATTTACTTCCAGTATTCTTCTAACTAAAGTTCTATTAATACCCAAACTGATGCTTAGATCTCTTTGACCTATATCGGGATATACCTGCGTTTATTAAAGAAGTTTCAACGCTACTAAATATCTTTTTTAGTTGGATAGCGCCAGGAATATAAATTGGGGGCTGCAGCCGCATTTCCGCAGCAGTCACCAAAAATAGGCAACAAGCCTGTTTGCTCCTTGTTTAAAATCATCTTACTTAAAATATTTGGTAAATTAACAGCTTGCACAGCCAATTATGTGAACGCAATTTTTACTAAGGATTAGTTTTGTCGAATTGGAAGTAAATCTTCATGGTTTTCTTCACAGGCCTATATATAAACACCGAAAAAAATATCTCATCACACAGGTTTAAAATTTCAAATTTTATTAAATTCCTAGTAGGTATTTCGATATAAAATTACAAACACTACTCACATGTGGAAAAATAGTCTAAAGCGCTAAAATGTAAATGTTTACGAATATGGAAAAGTATAAATGAAGAATATTGTACTTGTAATCATATGAGAATATTTACTTCAATTTAAGTATAAAGTTTCTTCGGGAACGAGAAACTTTAATTAAATACGGAATACCTCCTGTGATGATATTGCACACCACATTCGGTCTAATTCGAAACAGTAGATACAGGAAACGAAACGTTATCCCTTTCGTATTTTTGCAGAAATTGCACAAGAGACTATTCTTAAACCCCTGCAGCTTTATCGCTTCGTTTCAACGTCATTCTTTGAATTTCCTTGGAAGTAGTACACAAAAGAGACCCTTCAGCAGAATTCGCGAAGTAAAACCCACATAGGGCGTATTTGGCAACACTCTAGTGTGTTTTTGATTCTTATATCAGCCGTACGCTCATTTCCCTACTTCCTTCTTCCGGGTAAGGTAATTTCTAGAAGTCTTGCATATAAATCTGGAAATGTAAAACGAGTTATGCTGCAAATTTAGAGAATTTGTTACAAGTTTGCATATTTATATGCAGAACGAGGCGAGCAAGATGGAATGAAGTGCAATATCTTAAAAGCGAATTGCAAGGCAGCTCTGAAGAGTACTTTGCCTCGACTTTTGCAGCAATTCCATCTGATCTGCATTTGTAGTAGTAAAGCAGGTTGAAACTTCATGGGTTTTAGTAATAATGGATATATACATACACACAGTAACAATGTTTAATATTTAATCGGCAAAATTTGTAATTCATATCGAAATGAGTTTGTAGGTAAGGGATTATGTAATTGTTACGGTAACTGAATGAAATTGTAATGGAATTATTTCAACATGTGGTAATTCTGAAAAATGTTATATTTCCCAGCTTAATGGATCTATAAATTAATTATTGTTAATTTACGAAGCTTTTATAAATCCAACAGTAATAGAAACAATGTATATTAAACAAGTACAGCCGACAAAATAATACCCTTACAAAACATTGTAATATGGAATTATTCGTAGAATTATTTAAAAGCAGATATTACGGTGTAATACAGGCAACTAAAGTTCTATACACGTATGTACGAAATAAGTTTATTTACAAATTACACAGGTCTACATGGGTTTCGTTGTTTCAAGTTTGACTTGTGTGCTTTATTCATTTGGGGTCGCTGATCGCAAATATGATGTTAGTTTTTATCCATCGCGTCACTTTTTTTTCTGTGCCAAATCTACACGAATACTCACTCAGGCGAGCGGTTCATAAGCAAATAACTTGCTGGTTAGTTTTAAATACCAAATAATGAAAAGTTGTCAATATTACAATCTACTTTCTGCTTAGACCGCGTCGTCATTTGGGAACTACACCCAGCATTATCAGGTAAGGCCCGACCTGTAGCTTGTCTGCCTTTACAAGCATTTGCTATAGAAGTTTGAGCAATATTTGTTCGTAGGCCCTGCCTGCCTAAACAGGGCCGTGTGCTTATATTATTCAAACCTAGGGGCGGACAAGGATTTGATCTTGATGTATTTTGTTTGACAGGACAATAATACTTAATCGGCTTATACCTGTTAGCTGTTTGGGAACCCATACAAACGAACGTTTTGCAAGACATTGCAGCTTGTATCTTCAGAGTGAATAGAACACTTAACTCAAATCCGGGAAGCGGAGGTATTTAAACCTCTTTGAGCCAGTCGGGCAAACGACGGAGTTCTGGTTGGCTGTCCTCGTTGGGCAAAGACGGATCCGGTGGAGCGTGATCGTGTGATCGATGGTGCGTAGGAGTCCTTATAGGATAAACTACTGGACTCCAAGCTTTACTGAGTCTAAAACCATCCTCCCTGTTTATGTTGTTAGGTTGTTTTTCAATTTCAGTTGCTTCACGTATGATACGAGGGAAGTAATGAGGCACTCTGGCGTGTACCCGAGCATTGCCAAAGTCCATCTAATGTCCAGTTAAACAAGTATGTTCAGCTACCGCAGGTTTTGTGATGCGTTTATGTTCGCGCAATACTTAATCGGCTTATGCTTGTTAGCTGTTTGTGATCCCATAACAGGCATAAGCCAATTAAGTATTATTATCCTGGCAAACGAAATACATCAAGATCAAATCCTTGTCCTTTGAATAATATATGCACACGCCCTGTTTAGGCAGGCAGGGCCTACGAACAGATATTGCGCAAACTTCTAGAGTAAATGCTTGTAAAGGCAGACACGCTACAGGTGGGGCCTTACCTGATAATTCTGGGTGTAGTTCCCAAATGACGACGCGGTCTAAGCCTAAAGTAAACTGTAATATTGATAGTTCGAGAAACCGCGATAGCCTGAAAGAATATAATGAAAAGTTCTTAGGAATGAATAATGAGAATTCAAATTACATATAAAATGCATACAAAACTACTTTCTCTAATTTGTTTGCTAATGGAATATCTAGGCAATTGCCACATACTACGCTAACCACTAGAAAGTTATAAATCATTCCTAGGATTTTGTTATTATTTTTTGAGCAAAATCTGTAGTTCGGTGTTAGCGTAAGGGTATACTGAGTTGCATGTTCAGAATAAGTAATATATTCATTGGAAATGTCTTCAAGAGGGTGTTGAAATAGTCCAAATATATTTTGTTATATATGCGGTAATTTTACACTACTGAAGCAGCGACGGAAAATTATCATCAGCTTACTTTGGTATAAAACTGGGGAATCAAGATAAGCCATGGGCTCCACACAGAGTCTGCACCATTTGTGTTGAACAACTGAGACAATGGAGTAAAAGTGCAAGAAAGTCTTTGTCTTTTGGAATTTCTATGGCGTGGAGGGAACCAAGAAACCACGGTGACGACTGTTACTTTTGTTCCTGCAACGTAAAGGGCTTCAATTCAAGAAATAAGAAAGATATTTTTTATCCTGACGTCCCATCTGCGATACGGCCAGTTCCTCATGGACCCGACGTCGCTATTCCACCCGCATTTGCAAGTTCCAGCGAAGAGAGTGACCAAATGGACGTTTTCGAATGTGAAACACAGGAACCGCAAGTTTTCACACAGTCGGAACTGAATGACTTGATAAGAGACTTAGGTCTTCCGAAGGACGCTGCACAAATTCTGGGATCCAGACTTCAGGACAAACATCTACTGGCCCGAAGAACTTCGTTTGCTTGGTACAGAAACCGTGAAATGGATTTCGTGCCCTTCTTTTCCCAAGAAGGATCGCTGCATTAACATTCCTGATTTAATATTGACGTTGGGAGCTGTAAAATATGACTCTGAATCTTGGAGGCTAGTCATTGATTTAGCAAAACGAATTTTGAAAGCAGTTCGTTTACACAATAGTAACAAATATGCCTCGGTACCCGTTGCTCACTCTGTTCACTTGAAAGAGACTTATGAGAATCTTCAATTGTTACTAAATAAAATAAAGTATCACGAATATGGTTGGCAACATTGTGGTGATGTTAAAATCATTTCCATGCTATTGGGCCAGTAGTTTGGATTCACAAAGTACCCTTGCTTTGGTGTGAGTGGGACAACAAAGTGCGTGATCAATATTACACGCAAAGGAAATGGGCCACCCTAGAAAGACTTCTACCTGGAACTAAGAATGTACTGCGTGAAAGCTTGGTTGATCCACAGAAAGTATTGCTACCTCCTCTCCATATGAAGTTGGGGATGATGTAGCAGTTTCTAAAGGCTTTAAAGAAGGAAGGAGAATGTTTCAAATACCTTTGCTCCAAATTTCCTTTACTCTCCTAAGCGATGTTGAAAGAAGGTATTTTCATTGGACCTCAAATTAGAGATATAAAATCTGATGAAAGATTTGAACCGAGGACGACAGATGTTGAATGTTAAGCCTGGTGTGTATTTAAAGCTGTTGTAGAACATTTTCTTGGAAACAACAAGCACCCAGACTATATAAACTTTGTCCAAAATATGCCGAATAAGTTCCATAAATTGGGTTGCAATATGAGGATTAAACTTCATTTTCTTCATTCTCACCTAAACTACTTCACTGAAAATCTCGGAGATGTTAGTGAAGAACAAGGAGAATGATTTCACCAGGATATAAAGGCAATGGAACGGCGATACCAAGGGAGATGGAATGTTAATATGATGGCTCATTACTGCTGGTCATTGAAGCGAGATAACCCAGATGTGAAATACAAGAAATAAACTTCGAGACGGAGTTTTCAAATTAAACCAGAAAGATTTCTTTCCAGAAAAACTTCATCTAATTAATTTGGTAAATTGTCACTCAAAAAATCAAAAATATTATGTATTATTATTATTATGTATTATTTCATTTTACCAAAATAAAAAAATGTTATATTTTCATGAACAAGCACATTTTTATATTTTGCGAAAAACCTTAGATGATAACCAAAAACTAAGCACACCATTGTATTCAGAATGGTCGATTTATATAAGAATAGGTATCAGAAATAAAACAACGTTCCTAAACTTAAAACTTGTAGACTTGTGTTATATTTGATAGAAAAATTTTTAATACAGGATGTCTCAAAATTGACGTCTGTGCTTTTGGGATTTGATTCGGGGGACTAAACAAATTTGATAATTGAAAGTGGAAAATGTTTTGATTATGCTTTGCAATCGAGTTCTTGATAAAAACAAAAATTTAACATCTAAACAAAACTTTCTTCAAAACGAATAATATTAGCAAAAAATATATGGTCCACATCTGTTACCATAAAATGTGTTCAAATAGGTTGCCTTCTAGTTTAAGACAACATTCCTACGATTTATTATGGAAGCACGAACCCTTTGTAGCATATTTTTGTTTATTAGCGCCGCAGCATCGCGAATACCAACTACGACATCTTCAGGATTCACAACAGTTTCGCGATAAACGTCCAACCCACCTCTCAGTATTCTACAATGTAACAGTGCACCATCACGTTCATCCAGCAATGGCAGTGGTACATTTCTATTCTCAAATTGAATCCATAAGACTGAATTAAGTCGGTTAATTAAAATGTGTGGACCAATTACATTATTATTTAATCTTCTTCTTCAGCTGTTATCGGTTATCTATATTTGCGACCATTTCATCATATTATTCTGGATCCCGGGATATATTTAATAATTCTAGAAATACCAGACCGGTCTAATTTCTCAAATTTCTAAACTATGACATTTCTCTTCGTCCGACCCTTCTCCCATCCTCAATCCTACCCATTATATTAGTTGCAGCATTCGGTATTTGCCCCCACGCATTATATGTCCGAAATATTCGGCTTTACGTCGTTTTATTGTTGAATATAGCTCTCTTTCTTTCCCCATTCTTCTTAGGACTTCGTCGTTTGCGTTCCTGGGGTCCAACTAATGTGGTACGTTCGACTATACATTCACATTTCGAATGCCCCCTGCTTTTTATATTTTTATAATCCAAGTTTCTACTCCATACAATAATACTGGTAGTACATAGCATTGGACCATTCTACATCGGATGTTAATGCCAAATTGTCTACAGCATAATAAATTTCTCTTTTTAATAAAGGTGCTACAGGCTATTTCAATCCTGATCTTAATTTCTTGGTCAGGATCCCAGGTTTCAGTTACTTGGCTTCCGAGGTATTTATACGTACTGACTTGTTCAAATTGTTTGCCTTCCAATAATAGTTGCTCGTTATTTATAGGAGTTTTGCTAACAAGCATCATGTTGAAACCGATATTCTTGTATTCTTCATTTATTGTTTTTTTAAATCTTGTAGATTTCCAAGGTTGTCAGCTAGTATTGCCATGTCATTACCGTATCAGGTACAGTTGATGTATTCACCGTTAATTTTTATCCCTTTTTGTTGATCGTAAAGCTTTTCCAACTGCTATTTCTAAATAAACGTTAAACAAGGTCGGGGAAAATATACAACCACGTGTGACCCCCCGATTGACATGTATTTTTTCTGTTTCTAATTGATCTATTGTTACGCTAACCGTCTCATTCCAGTAAAGGTCTTTTTTGTATCCTACTTTCATACTTTCTAAAGTTCTTATAAGTTCTGGATGTTTCACCTTATCGAAGGCTTTTTCGGCGTCAACAAAACAGATATACACTGATTTTAGATGAGCTAAGCATTTCGGAATGAGAACTTGCAAACTATAAAGGGCTTCCCTGATGCCCAATGCCTTGCGAAAGCCGAACTGTGATTCACTTATGCAATCTTCACATTGTCTGTTTGTACGTTGGTGAATAATTCTTAAAAATATTTTAAGTACCTGACTCATTAAACTGATAAGTCTATAGTCTCCACATGGTTTAAGATTAGTCTTTTTTGGAATTGGCACGAAAATGGATTGCAGACAGTCGTTTGGTAACTGTCCTGTACCGTAAATTTTATTAAACAATTCTGTTAACACATCCACTACTGTTTTGCTCATCGCTTTTAATACTTCTGCTAGAATCTCATCCGGGCCAACTGATTATCTTACTTTGGCTAACTTTACTGCATATTCGACCTCCGATCTTCGTATACTTCTTGGACTGTTGGTGCTAATGGGATTGACTTCTATTTCACCCTTATCATCGTAGAATAAATATTCCACATGATCTTTCCACCTTGAGGCTATTTCCGTGTCTTCTGTTATAAGTCCCGTCTCGGTAAATATGCATTCATCACTCCACTGAATCTTTTCAGTGAAATGTGGATCATTGTTTATGCTATGCAACTGAACAAAATCTACAACAATTGATGCGAAGCTCTCTATCTCCCTCATGTAAAATCTTGAACTTTTTGAGACCTAAATGGATGCAGACCATTTCTCCTTAATAATCCGTGAATTGTATCTTTTCAGAAATTATTTTGGACCATACCGTTCCAAGGGTTGTACTTGGTTCTGTCTCAACTAATTCAAAAACTTGTTGTTCTTGGTGGACAATGAGTGCAAATTGACGTCCTGTCTGATTTTTGCTTGGACATAATTACCCGTTTCCAGTAATTTTTGTTCAATACGTTTTATATTTTTTGAATCAGGGTATTGACGATTTGGAAACCTTTCCGCAACAGTGAAATTATCATTACACACACCTAATACTTTCAACATATCGACGTAATTTCTATAACAATAGTATCGTTCTATTTCAAACACATAAAGCAGGAGAAAAATGAAAATAATAATACTTATCAAAATGATAGAACAATTCATAAATTGTTAAGATCGCCATGGCCACGTAGTTGAATTATATTACACAACTAATTGTAGCGACCGTGCTATACAACTTATTATTTACTTTCCTATTAACTACTCGATGACCGAGGCCAATGTAACGATGCAACATCATTTTCTAACCAACAATTTAATCTAACTGCTAATGAAACTTCATGCAATAATGGCAGCTGTAAATTTTTGTTCAAAAATTGAATGTATCAGGTTGAATCAGTTAGGTAAAATGTGTGGACCAATTACATTATTATAATAATAACTCATCCCAAATGTTTATTGACCATCGTCCTTGTAAGTTCTTCTGCATATTAAGTGAGGGTTTCCATCCTTCGCTTCATGCAGGTTATGAGTATCTATGATACCCGTCTCAGTAAATGTGCTTCCATCACTCTACAGGATCTTTTCAATGAAATATGAATCATTGTCTACGCTATACAACAACTATCTACAAAAATTTACTCGAAACTCCCTATTCCCGTCATGCAAAGCTTGAACTTTTTGAAGTTTAAATGGACGCAGATCCTTTCTGTTATTGTATCTTTTAGGAAATGAGTTTGGAACGATACAATTCGAAGGGAAAAAATTCAAGAACTTGCTCTTCTTGATCGACGCTTAGTGTAGGTTGATTTAAATTACCTGTTTTCAGTAATCTTTGTTATATACGTCTTAGAGTTTTACATCAGCGTACCCATGATTTGCAAACTTTTCCATACATGCTCTAGCCCCATCACTGACAATGTCATTACACGCACCTAATACTTTCAACATATCGACCTAATCTCAATTACTATAGCATTGTTCCGTTTTAAACACAAAAAGCAGAAGGAATTGAAAGTAACGCTACTTATCAATATTATAGAACGATACATTTTTAACATTGCCATAGCCACCTAACAGTATTATGCGTTAAAACTTATTATTTACTTTTCTAATCTAATCTAAGCATTATAATAATAAATATAGTATGGTATGCTATATATATATATATATAGTTGCCATACATTGATGAATACAACAATTCAGCAGAAATCACAAAATACATATAAAAACACCTATGGCAGACCCACATACTTTTTAAGTATCTAGAATTTCGATCGAGATTCATTTCTAAATGTGATTTAAGAACGTAATCTAGATGATATTGTTACGAACCCAATATCGAAAATTATAAATTAAATTATTATTGCTTGATAGCTGTTGTAATGTGATTTCAATTACTTGCATACAAATTTATGTTGCAAGTAGTGATGTCATTTTACTCAGGAAATTGAAAGTACATTAGAATATTAAATTAGGCAATGTGGAATAAGTAATACGCTTGATAAGGGAAATTGACTAATAACCAGGTCATTGCTTATGGGCGCAAAAGGGAATTTATAAAAGGACACTTAACATTGAATATAAAATAGTGAATGGAATATGGTAGATAGTGAATGGTTGGCAGTTGTTGGTGGGTGTTTGATAGAAGAGAGTGTCCCCAATAACAAACCTAGCAATAGCGCTGTACCTGTCTGTATTATTGTAAGTAGTTTAGTACAATGTTGTAGAATAAGTTGTCATAGTCTTGTAGTACGTAGTAATTAATAAATCCAATCATTTTATATAAGGGTAGGGCCCCTTATCAGTTACAGCCATAGGCGTAACAATATTTACGAATTGTATCTGGATCTGTATCAAGATATCGAATTATAGGCTTTACCCAATAAGGTTCTTCTCATTTTAATCTGTAGAATCAGCCCCTGTTTATAACTTTCTACTGACCTTGCATGTATAACAACATTTATTTAAGTTTTTAATGTTTAATGCATTGAGCGATTATAGTTGTTAAAGATTTTGAAAAGCTTTCTGGCGCTGATTCCCCGATGCAATTTATATATTTTCAGCGAGTTGGTATTCTAGCACAATGCTCAACAGAGTATCAGCTAATTAAATGACTTTGTTCTAGGAAGTAATATCACAGAAGTCTAAATTAAAGTTGCGTTACTAGGCTGAAGATATAATTAAGTAAAATATACAAAGATATAAAATTGAACAATTCATCAACTGCTAAAAAAACAAAATGCTAATGGTTGCTTATATAAATGCTGCTGTTCAAATTTAATACAATAAATTTAACATCGATTTTCGATTACGTACTTTGTTTAATTTGCTAGTAGATGATACATTTCTAAGTAACTGTGGCTGTAACTACACTAAAGTTTAATTTGTTTTGTTTCAGGTAATGCTACAGTTTTGTACTTCTTAGCTCTTCTCGAATACGACAAATGTAAGTCTCTGAGAAACTTACTTTTATATATTTGTAAATTCACTTAAAGATAACTATTGATTTATTTCCCTCGCAAGCAAATGTTCTATTTATCTTCTCCTATTTACGAAAGGCGCTTTGTGCGCTTTCTCTATCAACTTGCTTGGTAGTGATTGATTAATAAGAAATAGTTTACTGTTCTTGTCATTGAAAGAATCATACACGTATACTGTTCTTGTTCTGTATTTGCATTATATTTATCCTTAACATTATATAGTGTAATGAAAAATAATCTTTTAGGTTGGTTCTGCTTCTCAATGAAATCAAACCTTTACGTTTAGAAGCTTCCTATTGGTCTTCGTTTACGCTCACCAATTTTTAGCAAATAGAATTTCTAGACCTCCATAGAAAGAAACATTTTTTAAGAATCTGGTTACCAGAGGGGCTAATCATTTTCTGGTCTTCTGATTTTAATTGATGTTGGCATGTATCTACCAGCAGTTAAGATGAATCATATCTACGTCTTAATTAAAATTTATAAATGGGTAGCACCTGTTGTAAAGAACATTCAAGGTTTTGGAATTCTTGGTTTGTATTGTTGTTCGTTTTATTCGCATTGCATTTAGATACAATATCCTCCAGTCCTAACTTAAAGTAATGCCTTCGGATTCTCCTACGTTTCAGTCGAGTTAAGCATTTAGGTTTCGAAACTTCCGATTGGTTTTTGTTTACGTTCACATGCTTTTAGCAAAGATCATTCCTAGGCCTTCATTGAAAATAACATCTTGGAAACATCTGGTAATGGTACTTCTAAGAACATTCAAGGTACTTATTTGGATTCTTTGGATTGTGTTTACATTTTAACCTCTACCAGTCATAAGGCAAAACAATCTCTTGGAGTGTCTAAGTTTTAGGGATGTTAAACATTTCGAGGCACCCATTTGTCTACGTTTGCGGTCACCAACTTCTAGCATAGATAATTTCTAGATCATCATTATAAATAACATCTTGGAAACATTTGGTTACCAGAGGGACTAGAATCTCTAATGTTTCGGTTGTTATTGATATTGAAATGCAGCATCCTTCAGCAGTTAAGGTCAAGCATCTCTACGTCTTTGTTGAAATTCATCTATGGTTAGTCCAGTGCTACAGAGAGCATTTTAGGTTTCTGAAATTTTGTTTTGTGTTATTGTCTCTTGTAGTTGCGCTATTATTACATTTAACATCTTCCAGGTTCCCAGTCCAATAATCGCTTGGAATTCTCCTGCGTGTCAGTTGAGTTAAGATTTATTTTTCGAAGATTCCTATTGGTCTTGGTTTACATTTCCCAGCTTTTAACCAAGAAAATTCGAAAGTCTTGATTGAAAGCAGCCTCTTGAAAGCAACTGAATACCAGAAGGACTCACAAATTCAATGTACGTTAGTATATACAGACTTTTTAATTCGTTTTACATATAAGAAAAGCAAACAGTTTAAAGTATGACACAAGGACTTCTTCCCATTCCCGGCACAACCCCTCTACCTTTAAGGGAATACGCCGCAAAAGCAGAAACATTGTCTTCCTCAACGAGCAATCTAATATAAGTGGTTTTAGTGCAATAGCTTCAATTGATATACAATTCATTCGTTAATTTGTTGAAGTCATCCTTGCTTTTAGTAAAGTACAGGCGCGACAATTCCTCAGTAGTAGTACATCGTTATTCCACTAATTGTTTTGCGAATATTGACCCAGCATTATAAATGATAACATTCTGTTAAGTTGGATGTATTACCCGCCAATATAGGGCCGTCATAAAAATAACATGTAAATTAGTTATTTCAGAACTGTATTGGTAAAGTATTGGAAAAATACATTGGAAATATGTTGGTTGCCCAATGTTGTACCAATATGAAGTAAACAGGTAAAAATGTTGTTTGGCAACTATGTTGGTCAAATATTGGGAGAATGCATTGGCAATATATTGGTTGTTTAATACTGGATATAAACTACTCAAAAATGAATAGGGATATTTTAATATCAATCATATATGTTTGTATTTGGCAGCTACTGGTCCTCTATTATTGATAATTAGAGCAAGTGGCAATGTTTGATGTTAAAAACAAAAAACAATCGAATTCAGTTGCAATTGTTTATCCGTATTAGTGTTAAGTTGAGTTTGTGTGTTTAATTGAATAATCTTTCCTGTCTTCTTAAGATCTTTTCATTCATGGTTTTCTTATTCGTGTGTTACATTTGTGTTCTTAATAATAAGCAACAATGCAGATAAACCATTTAACAATGGAACAACGAAATTTAGCCATTGATGCACCACAGAGGAGATCGCCAGGTCGACATTGCTGATATGTTAGGAATCATGTAGAGCGTAATTTTACATGCTCTTTCGCGCCTTAGAGAAACAGGTACGGCTTCAAAAAGGCCTGAAAGTGGATCTTTTCGCATCACAACACGTCATGAATGCATATCTTTTCAACTACCCGACATCTACAGCAAGTGCTCCAGAATACCACAGGAAATCGAGTCTCCGACCAAACTGTAAGAAATCGATTGTTTGAAGTAGGACTTACCTCATACCGCCCCCTGAGATGTCCTGCAAGAACTGTGGCTCAACGAAGACACCGTGTGGAGTGTTCAAGACGTAGGCTTCAAGAAGCGATACCGATTATGGACGAGTCCAAATATTGTCTCAGCAATGATAGCCGGCGTCAAAGGGTATATCGTAGTGCCCAACATCGTACCTTACCTCAGTATACCCAACCAGGCGTTGCCTTTGGTGGTGGTGGTCTTATGGTATGGGCTGGAATTTCTTTAGGGTGGTTTACTGACCTCCATATCTTCAATGGTACACTCATGGGCCAACGTTATGCCCAAGAGATCATTATGGACCATGTTCTGAACCGTCGCAACGTTGATGGACGGGAATATTTTGTTTTTCTTGGCGACAACGCAAGGCCGCATTGTGCTCGGGTTGTTTTAGAATGCTTTGAGATGAGCTAATAAATCATCTTGCTCTTCCTCCGGTATCTCCAGACCTCAACCCCATCGACTATGCATGGGATCTTTTGCAGAGACAGCTGGATCATCATAATCCAAGACCTACTACTGTCCAACGGCTGAGGGATGTATTGCCGATAGTGTGGCATCAAATTCCACAAAAACATATTGATAATTGCATTGAGAGTATGCCAGCAAGGTGCAGAGCAGTTATTACTGCCAGAGCAGGTGCCACGCGGTCTTAGAATTTAATAAATTTAATTGAAGCGAAAGGAGACAATAACGATTTTCATTACAATATTGTTAAATTTCTTCTTTAAACGTACCTTTGCTGTAATTTTCACGTTCATTATTAAAAAGATGTTACATTTTGTTGTTTTGGTAGTTTTTTATTATAAATGCAATTGGTGTTGCCTTTAAGTATCTTACACTGCAATATCCCTATTCATTTTTGAATAGTTTAGGTTGCCCAGAAATTTTGTTAACATTATTGGTTTTACATTGTTTCTGACATGGCCAAGTTTTAATGGAAATCTCGTTTATATAAAAGGTGTATCAAGTTATCTCTGCACTATTGTTAAATTTTTTTTATTAGAGCTAAATAGTGTCTTCCTATGCTGATTAAAATTCCATTCTATTCCAAAAGCCAGAGGGGCTTTCAACCGTATGAGAAAAATTATATGTAACATAAAACTCAATGTGAAAACACGAACTCGAGTCCTCAGATGCTACATATTCTCTATCCTACTATATGGTGCTGAAGCGTGGACAATCACCGAAGCTTCCTGAAAACGCTTACAAGCCTTTGAAATTTGGTGCTATCGCCGCATGCTCCGCACAGCATGGACCCACCACACAACCAATGAAACAGTGATGCAAAGGATGCAATAGGAGCACGAAAAATTAAGAACAGTAAAAGCTAGGAAAGCAGTATATTTCGGACACATAATGCGCAACGACAAATACCGCCTGCTGCAGTTACTCCATCAAGGAAAAATGAATAGGAAAAGAGGTCCGGGTCGCAGACGGATCTCCTGGCTGAAGAATCTTAGGCAGTGGATCGGAATGACTTCTGCCACACTGTTTTCATCAGCCGTTAATAAAATCATCTGGACAAATGTGATCGCTAACATCCAAAGAGGATAAGCAATAGAAGAAGAGAAGAATAAACTCATGTCGAATTCACAATTGTTTTCTAGTTATAACAACATTTCTATTTTTAATAAACAACATATACCTACAATTACAAGAATCTCGAACATTCCTCAACTGTTCAAGATCTCTTCGAATATCCGCAACAGCTTCATTCATTCTATTAACTATGTCATCCCTGTTTTGAATTTCCGTTGCATAAACTATTTCCTTTAATTTAAGGTAAAAATCTAGTAGAGTAATATGAGGCGAACAAACCGCCCATGCTGCTGGACCTCCTCTTCCAATCCAGCGTTGTGGAAAGTTATGATTTAGCCAATCTGTTACCTGGTGTGAATTGTGTAACGGTGCCCCGTCATGTTGGTACCACATTGACATTCGCACATCAAGAGGTACATCTTCTAATAGTTCTGGCAAGGTATTAACTAAGAAGTCTAAATACATGGCACCATTAAACCGATGTGGTAATACATAAGGTTCGATAACATAATCGCCTACAATACCGGCCCAAACGCGCCCGAAGCGCTTTTGAAAAGCAGTTGTGAATATTGAATGAGGGTTTTCGAAATCACAGTGATGTATATTACGCCAATTATTGATACCATTCCGTGTGAACTGCGATTCATCCGTCCAGAGAATTTAACTTAAATAGTCTGTATTGTTTGCTGTAGCATCTACCAACCATTGTCAAAACTGTAGGCTCCTCAAATTATCACCATAATGTAGATTTTGTACATGTTGTATATGGTAGGGATATAAGCTGCTTCTGTTTAATGTACGCCAAACTATCGACTGGATAGTACCTAATTACTAGAAATTTTCTAGTAGTCGTCGATGGGTTTTGCTAGACTAGGTCAGTAATGTCAGCATTATTGCCCACGTTATTTCTTCCAACATGATGAGGTGGTCTAGCCATACCTGTTTCAGACAAATTTCGGTACAACGGTTCAAATGTTCGGTGGTCAGGCTGTCGCCGTTGAGGATACTTTCTCCGATATTCTAACACAGCTGTACGAGCATTCCTGCTGCAATAGCCATATACAAAATGCATTTCTGCGTATTCACGTGCAGAAAAAGGCTCCATCATATTCACACTTAGAAAACAACACTAATTGAAGCTTGAAACACCTTCTGTCATAACAAATTAGCATTTGTTTTAATTATTTCCTATTATGACTTTATTGATTGATCACTATGGAAGAGTAGATCAACAACCCCCTTTATGGGGGCGGCCCTTGCTCAACAATGGGATATTGTGGGCTAATAAAGAAATATAGATGACTTGATTTAACAGAACAATGATAAAAATAAAGAAATCCTCTGTAACTAGATAACGGTTGGAACTAAGACAATAAGACAACATTTCATATAAACCACATGTTGATTACATGTTTTAAACAATATTGGAAATCGCCTGCAATATAAACATTGGTTATAGCTCGGAGTAAGGACATTTCGTAGACACTACTAGTACTATATTGGTTAAACACTGGACTTTCAAGTTATAAGAAATATTGGGAGTCCAATACATTTCAAACATTGGTTTTGATTTGGGGTACGAATATTTCGTATAAGCGTCTAGACATATATTGTGTATGTATTGGACGTCAGAAGTATATTCAATATTTTGATGCTAGATACAATTTAAATATACATTTTAACGTCGCTCACAGATATTGGCTAGCAAACATTTAACCAAAATTTATTCCATTCTTCTACCAAGCCAATATTGGTAGAACGTTGGATAAAAGTATGTGAACGATAAAATGTTCAGCCAAGAAACCAATGTGTGCTACTTGGGTTACAATGACATAGATTAATTATATAATGTTCATTACTCTCCGAATATTGTTAAATACTTCACAGTATGATGGCAAAATATTATTTTATTTACGTAAAGACTTTTCCCAAATATTTTCTAATTTACCCTTGCATAAGTTGTTTGTTTCACAGGCAGCGAACATCGTTTCTCTGCTTTAAAACTGTATCGTATCCAAACAGCAATATAGTTTCCTTAGTTAATAACGTCATATGATTAAAATCTCTTTTTCAGTCATGCGCTTTTATTATTTGATAATTATCGACCTTTTCTTTCAGTAAACAGATCTGTGGATATTTTAAATAATGTTGCTTATCGTTACAAAACATCCCACAATTAGTACATTGCATAATGAGAAAAAGCCGAATGTGGGTTTTTTTATTATTAATAAACCCGGCATGTGCATAGAATATCAATTTCGTACAATTAATTAAAAAATTGGGAATCCTAAATCTTCCCGCGCTTTCAAAATCGAGTGTAATTTTTTACGTAGAAAAGTCATAGCATTACGATTTCCATCGGCCACAACTTAGTATATCTGAACGCTGAACAAATACATGCATTCAATCTAACAGATAATACGACCAAATAAATTGAATGAGCCATGGCATTTTTTCTATTTTAAGATTTTTTCAATTTACTGCAATCTTGGATATGCTGTTCACTAGTAAAAATCGGCAACTTAGGGGAGATCTCGCAACATATTCTATGTAAGAGATAACGATTCTCATTTTCTTATTAGCATTTTATTCCAAACAAATTTCTATATTAATAATTGTTCAAAATTAGGATATGAAAGTATTAAAATGTAATATACTTGAAAGATTATTAAACTAATGTCCGAAATTCCGAAAAAAGTCATAAATTTCAAAGTGAATATTGTAAAATTTCTTGATCGAAATCAACTATTCTGACTAATGTCACATATAAGTCGTAAAATATATCATTGAAGGAGTTAGGCATTTTCGGAAATTTTAGTAAAAACCAAAAATCCTCAGATTCCAACATATATTATTTTATTAAAGCCGATAATTTCTAATAAAAGTAAAAAATTTGGAGATTAAAGACGGAAATTCAGTGATTAAGGGTTCACATTTCAAGTTTAATGTAGGACATTAGGTACAAATGTCCTAGTTGAAAAACTTGGAGATTATTGTCAGACATTCCAAGATTTTCCAAATTTCAAATTCCAACATTCTTCTTTCTCTGGGTGTAGCTCAATGACCAATAGGCTAGATTTCAGTTTAAATATGGGAAATTGCCAGATTAATCACAACAATCCAAGATTTATGTTCGATAATTAATAGGAAATGTCAAAACATTGTAGATTAAAACTGGAAATTCACTGATAAAGGATTCACATTTCGCATTTAAAGTTGGACATTAGGTACAAATGTCCTAGTTGAAAAACTTGGAGATTATTGTCAGACTTTCTAAAATTTTCGAAATTTCAAATTCTAACATTCTTCTTTCTCTGGGTGTAGCACAACGGCCAATAGACTAAATTCCAATTCGAATGTGGGAAATTATCAGATTAATCAGAACAATCCAAGATTTATGCTTGAAACTTTGATATTAAAGTCGATAGTTAATAGGAAAAGTCAAACATTTGGAGATTAAAAGCGGAAATTCGGTGATTAAGGATTCACATTTCGCGTTTAATATTGGACATTAGGTACAAATATCCTAGTTGAAAAACTTGGAGGTTATTGTCAGACCTTCCAAAATTTTCGAAATTCCAAATTCTAACATTCTTCTTTCTCTGGGTGTAGCTCAATGGCCAATAGACTAAATTCCAATTCGAATGTGGGAAATTTCCAGATTAATCAGAACAATCCAAGATTTATGTTTGAAACTTTGACATTACAGTCGATAATTGATAGGAAAAGCCAAACATTTGAAGATTAAAACTGGAAATTCAGTGCTTAAGGATTCACATTTCGCGTTTAATGTTGGACATTAGGTACAAATGTCCTACTTGAAAAACTTGGAGGTTATTGTCAGACATTCCAAGATTTTCGAAATTTCATATTCTAACATTCTTCTTTCTCTGGGTGTGGCACAACGGCCAATAGACTAAATTACAATTCGAATGTGGGAAATTACCAGATTAATCAGAACAATCCAAGATTTATGCTTAAAACTTTGACATTAAAGTCGATAGTTGACAGGAAAAGTCAAACATTTGGAGATTAAAAGCGGAAATTCGGTGATTAAGGATTCACATTTCGCGTTTAATATTGGACATTAGGTTCAAAAACCCTAGTTGAAAAACTTGGAGATTATTGTCAGGTCAACCAAAATTTTCCATATTTTAAATTCTAACATTCTTCTTTCTCTGGGTGTAGCTCAATGGCCAATAGACTAAATTCCAATCCGAATGTAGGAAATTACTAGATTAATCAGAACAATCCCAGATTTATGCTTAAAACTTTCACATTAAAGTCGATAGCTAACAGGAAACGTCAAAAATTTGGAGATTAAAAGCGGAAATTCGGTGATTAGAGATTCACATTTCGCATTCTATGTTGGACATTAGGTACAAATGTCCTAGTTGAAAAACTTGGAGATTATTGTCAGACATTCCAAGATTTTTCATATTTCAGATTTTAACATTCTTCTTTCTCTGGGTGTAGCTCAATGGCCAATAGACTAAATTCCAATTCGAATGTAGGAAATTACTAGATTAATCAGAACAATCCAAGATTTATGCTTGAAACTTTGACATTAAAGTCGAGAGTTAACAGGAAAAGTCAAACATTTGGAGATTAAAACCGGAAATTCGGTAATTAAGGATTCACATTTGGCTTTTAATGTTGGATATTAGGTACAAATGTCGTAGTTGAAAAACTTGGAGATTATTGTCAGGCATTCCAAGATTTTCCATATTTCAAAATCTAACATTCTTCTTTCTCTGGGTGTAGCTCAATGGCCAATAGACTAAATTCCAATCCGAATGTAGGAAATTACCAGATTAATCAGAACAATCCAAGATTTATGTTTGAAACTTTGGCATTAGAGTCAATAATTAATAGCAAAAGTCAAACACTTGAAGATTAAAACCGGAAATTCAGTGATTAAGGATTCACACTTCGCGTTTAATGTTGGACATTACGTACAAATATCCTAGTTGAAAAACTTGGAGATTATTGTCAGACCTCCCAAAATTTTCAAAATTTCAAATTCTAACATTCTTCTTCCTCTGGGTGCAGCCCAAAGGCCAATAGACCAAATTCCAATTCGAATGTGGGAAATTACCAGGTTAATCAGAACAATCCCAAGATTTATGCTTGAAACTTTGACATTAAAGTCGATAGTTGAAAGGAAAAGTCAAACATTTGGAGATTAAAAGCGGAAATTCGATGATTAGGGATTCACATTTCGCGCTCAATGTTGGACATTCGGTACAAATATGCTAGTTGAAAAATTTGGAGGTTATTGTCAGACCTTCCAACATTTTCGAAATTTCAAATTATTACATTCTTCTTTTTCTGAGTGTAGCTCAACGACCAATAGACTAAATTCCAATTCGAATGTGGGAAATTACTAAATTAATCAGAACAATCCAAGATTTATGTTCGAATCTTTGGCATTAGAATCGATAATTAATAGGAAAAGTCAAACATTTGGAGATTAAAAGCGGAAATTCAGTGATTAAAGATTCACATTTCGCGTTTAATGTTGGACATTAGGTACAAAGTTCCTAGTTGAAAAACTTGAAGATTATTGTCAGACATTCCAAGATTTTCCATATTTCAAATTCTAACATTCTTCTTTCTCTGTGTGTAGCTCAATGGTCAATAGACTAAATTCCAATTCGAATTTGGGAAATTACTAGATTAATCAGAACAATCCAAGATTTATGCTTGAAACTTTCACATTAAAATCGATAGTTAACAGGAAAAGTCAAACATTTGGAGATTAAAAGCGCAAATTCGGTGATTAGGGATTCACCTTTCGCGTTCAATGTTGGACATTAGGTACAAATATCCTAGTTGAAAAACTTGGAGGTTGTTGTCAGACCTTCCAACATTTTCGAAATTTCAAATTCTTACATTCGTCTTTCTCTGGGTGTAGCTCAATGACTAATAGACTAAATGCCAATCCGAATGTAGGAAATTACTAGATTAATCAGAACAATCCCAGATTTATGCTTACAACTTTCACATTAAAGTCGATAGTTAACAGGAAACGTCAAAAATTTGGAGATTAAAAGCGGAAATTCGGTGATTTAGGATTCACATTTCAAGTTTAATATTGGACATTAGGTACAAATGCCCTAGTTGAAAAACTTGGAGGTTATTGTCAGACGTTCCAAGATTTTCCATATTTCAAATTCTAACATTCTTCTTTCTCAGTGTGTAGCTCAATGGCCAATAGACTAAATTCCAATTCGAATTTGGGAAATTACTACATTAATCAGAACAATCCAAGATTTATGCTTGAAACTTTCACATTAAAGTCGATAGTTAATAGGAAAAGTCAAACATTTGGAGATTAAAAGCGGAAATTCCGTGATTAAGGATTTACATTTCGCGTTCTATGTTGGACATTAGGTACAAATGTAGTAGTTGAAAAACTAGGAGATTATTGTCAGACATTCCAAGATTTACCATATTTCAAATTCTAACATTCTTCTTTCTCTGGGTGTAGCTCAATGGCCAATAGACTAAATTCCAATCCGAATGTAGGAAATTACTAGATTAATCAGAACAATCCCAGATTTATGCTTAAAACTTTTACGTTAAAGTCGATAGCTGACAGGAAACGTCAAAAATTTGGAGATTAAAAGCGGAAATTCGGTGATTAAGGATTCATATTTCAAGTTTAATATTGGACATTAGGTACAAATGTCCTAGTTGAAAAATTTGGAGATTATTGTCAGACATTCCAAGATTTTCCATATTTCAAATTCTAACATTCTTCTTTCTCTGGGTGTAGCTCAATGGCCAATAGACTAAATTCCAATCCGAATGTAGGAAATTACTAGATTAATCAGAACAATCCCAGATTTATGCTTAAAACTTTTACGTTAAAGTCGATAGCTGACAGGAAACGTCAAAAATTTGGAGATTAAAAGCGGAAATTCGGTGATTAAGGATTCATATTTCAAGTTTAATATTGGACATTAGGTACAAATGTCCTAGTTGAAAAATTTGGAGATTATTGTCAGACATTCCAAGATTTTCCATATTTCAAATTCTAACATTCTTCTTTCTCAGTGTGTAGCTCAATGGCCAATAGACTAAATTCCAATTCGAATTTGGGAAATTACTACATTAATCAGAAGAATCCAAGATTTATGCTTGAAACTTTCACATTAAAGTCGATAGTTAACAGGAAAAGTCAAACATTTGGAGATTAAAAGCGGAAATTCCGTGATTAAGGATTTACATTTCGCGTTCTATGTTGGACATTAGGTACAAGTGTCCTAGTTGAAAAACTTGGAGATTATTGTCAGACATTCCAAGATTTTTCATATTTCAAATTTTAACATTCTTCTTTCTCTGAGTGTAGCTCAATGGCCAATAAACTAAATTCCAATTCGAATGTGGGAAATTACTAGATTAATCAGAACAATCCCAGATTTACGCTTGAAACTTTCACATTAAAGTCGATAGTTAACAGGAAAAGTCAAACATTTGGAGATTAAAAGCGGAAATTCGGTGATTAAGGATTCACATTTCGCGTTTAATGTTGGATATTAGGTACTAATGTCCTAGTTGAAAAACTTGGAGATTATTGTCGGACATTCCAAGATTTTCCATATTTCAAATTCTAACATTCTTCTTTCTCTGTGTGTAGCTCAATGGCCAATAGACTAAATTCCAATTCGAATGTGGAAAATTACTAGATTAATCACAACAATCCAAGATATATGCTTGAAACATTGACATTAAAGTCGACAGTTAACAGGAAAAGTCAAACATTTGGAGATTAAAAGCGGAAATTCGGTGATTAAGGATTCACATTTCGCGTTTAATGTTTGATATTAGGTACACATGCCCTAGTTGAAGAACTTGGAGATTACTGTCAGACATTCCAATATTTTCTATATTTCAAATTGTAGCATTCTTCTTTCTCTGGGTGTAGCTCAATGGCCAATAGACTAAATTCCAATTCGAATGTGGAAAATTACTAGATTAATCACAACAATCCAAGATATATGCTTGAAACTTTGACATTAAAGTCGACAGTTAACAGGAAAAGTCAAACATTTGGAGATTAAAAGCGGAAATTCGGTGATTAAGGATTCACATTTAGCGTTCAATGTTGGACATTAGGTACAAATGTCCTAGTTGAAAAACTTGTAGATTAATGTCAGACATTCCGAGGCTAAAGTTTAATATTCCAAATCAACATTCTTCTTTCTCTGTGTGTAGGCCAATGGCCAACGGGCCAAATTCCAATATGAATATGGGAAATTACGAGATTGATCGGAAAATTTATATTATATTATATTAAAGTCGATCATTCACAGGAAAAGTAAAATATTTGGAGTTTAAAGTCGGAAATCCAATAACTGCTCTTTTATAAAAAAATATGATGAAGCTAGCGGACAAATGTGATAGAGGTTTTTGTTTCAAATTCTGCCACCATAACATTGCCGTGTTAATGGCTGGCCGCCCTCGACAAGCAGTGCAAAACTAATGCTTTTGACTAGGCTATCTGGTGTAAGTAGAAGAGTTGGAACTTCCTGTATTTTGGAACCCATCTTAAGCTGTAGGTCATCTAAGGCTGTGACACTGCAAATGCACAACATGTGAATATGACAGAAAATGGTAAGGTTGCTGAGAGAAAAGTGAGGTCATCAACCGCCATGTGAGTACAGTAATACTATACTATAATGGCAAAACGTCAGTTTTAGGCATCTACTAAATTATAACAAACTGTCAAATTAAAAATACAGGGTACTTGTATTGCCATATTTCTCTATATAGCATTTCCTTACTTAATCAACATTTGATAAGTAATCTGTACATAAATTTCGTAACCCTTTCAACAGTTTCAACATTTTCGTTACTCATACAGAAAAGGAAAAAAATTATCCTGTCGTTCCGCCCCAGGAAAAAGAGCATTACAGAGTTCACACGCCGAAATTGCCAGTGTTTTTCAGCCAGTAACTGGAATATAAGGTTGAGAAACTCTAGGAAAAATTAGTAACCACAGTTTTGTGACTAATGCTATTCCAATATAATATATTTAATTCAGAAAAACTATAATAACCTGATTGCCCGCAGGAAGACGATTAGCCTCTTATTTGTATTTCCCTAAACGTTTTGCCATAGGGCATATACCTCAAACCTGGCGACCTGTCAAAGTGGTCTTCATACCAAAGCCGGGTCGAAATTCATACGCCCTCGCTAAGGCATTTAGACCAATAAGTCTATCATCGTTCATTCTGAAAACGAAAAGCTGGTAGAAAGGCATATAAGGGAAGGGGCCTTCATAGAGAAACCTCTACATCAAAACCAACATGCTTACCTTCCAGGGAAATCATGTGAAAGCGCTCTCCATAGCCTGGTAAACAGGGTAGAGCGCTGCCTACAAAACAAGGAAATCACTCTAAGAGCCTTCCTTGACATACAGGGGAGGGGGCCTTTGATAACACCTCCTTTGAATCAATGATTCAAGCGGCCAAGAGACATGGTATTGCCGACACCTCATGCAGGTGGATAAAGAACATGCTACAAAGACGACAAGTACAAGCCACATTATGTGGCGAAGAGATGGAGGTGTCTGTAACCAGAGGATGCCCGCAAGGAGGGGTACTATCCCCCTTACTTTGGGATCTGGTTATAAACGAACTCCTCACAAACCTGAATAACGAAGGCTACTTTACCCTTGGTTATGCAGATGATATAGTCGTCCTTATAGAGGGTAAATACGGCAATATAATCTCAGAGATAATGCAAACTACTCTGAATAGGGTCGAAGCATGGTGCAACAAGGACAACAAAGGGGGAGGTCAAATACTTGGGTGTGATTCTAGACACCAAATTGACCTGGAACCAACACTTGCTAAGGACCACTAACAAGGCAAAAACAACCTTGATGATGGCAAGACGAGCCTTTGGAAATAAATGGGGATTAAAGCCAAAAATGGTACATTGGCTTTACACAAAGGTGATAAGACCGACAATAACATATCTCTCACTAGTATGGTGACCCAAGGTAAATCAAAGATAAACAATAAACCAGCTTCTTAGTGTACAAAGACTGGCTTGTCTCTGCATAACTGGAGCATTCAGAAGCACTCCGACAGCAGCACTAGAAGCTCTCCTGCAACTTCCTCCTCTTGACATAATAATCAAGGGTGAGGCGCGCATGGGAGCGTATTGCCTAAACTGCACGGGTAATTGGAGAAGCACCCAACACACATGGGGACACTCCCAAATAATAAATGTGGTATCTGACCCAAAATTAAAAATGGGAACGGACTACATGTCAACAAAATACTCCTTTCACAAACCCTTCGAAGTACGGATAAACCGTGAAGATATAGTACTTCCATATCTCTGGGTCAAAATGCCACAATATTCCAAGCTGAAACCTATGCAATTCTAGCAGCAATAGAAGAGAACATAAGAAGGGGCTATACAAACAAAACCATCCTTATTATCTCTGACAGTCAGGCAGCTATGAAAGCACTGAACTCAAACCAGATCAAGTCAAAACTTGTCTGGGACTGCCTTCGTAGTCTCCTAAAACTGGCAAACTCTAACAAGGTAAAACTTGTGTGGGTGCCAGGGCATAGAGGCATAGAAGGAAATGAAAATGCAGATAAACTAGCAAAACTAGGATCTGAGACACCGTTCACAGGGCCTGAACCAGTGGTCGGCCTAACTAAACGAACAGTGAGAGGAGCAGTCAACGGATGGATCGCAACCAAACATTCGGAACACTGGAGACTCTCACCTCGACAAAGACAAAGTAAAACTATGATGGGTAACCACCCCCACAAGCTTACCAAAACAGTCCTACAACTTAGTAGGACTCAAATTGGAGTAGTGACAGGACTGCTAACGGGACACTGGCACTTCAGACAACACCTATACAACATAGGGCTATTTAACGAAGAACCTATATGCAGACTGTGTGGCGAGGAAGAGGAAACAGCCTCCCACATAATATTCCAATGCGAGGCCCTAGCTCGTAGAAGACACCAAATCTTTGAGGGTACTAATCCCAACGAGATACTGCCGCAAGCCAGCCTGATCAATAAACTCCTAGACCTGATAAAGAGGACGGACCTATTTGGCAGCGACTAGCGACTGAAGGGGATGCACAATATAGGCCCAAGAGGCCGCAGTGTTAAAGGGCAGAAACCCCTCCCCGTTACCAATCTAATCTAATCTAAAATCTATAGATATTGACAATTACAAACCGCGGTAAAGTCTGTCTATTTTGTTATTATAACAAATTGTTTGTTAGCTGTCAGTTTCAATTGTTTTAAATTTTGAAAATTTAAATCATTTTCTGCTGTTTGTGAATGTGTTACCTCGTTATCGTTATCGCCAAAACAACTACACGAATTACAAACATTTTCAAATTTGAACAATTTTCTTGGAAGATGAAGGTTATGTTAGTTACCAATTTGAAAAGCTAATTTTTTGTCTATCGAATGTTGTGATAATCCAATACGGCGGCCATAATAACTAGTTATCAATGGTAGGGAAGATAATAATGTATTTATAAAAAATAAATTTTCAGTTTTTCGTGATAAATCAAGAACGAATCAAAATATCCAAGATTTCTGTTTAGATTTTCAATCGCCATAAAAAACCGCAACTATTCTGTAAGTTAACCGACCCCGTATCTCTTACCGTTTCCGAGATGTCAATGGTGAGCATTTAAAAATTCACCAGCCTATATATCAGTCCCCCATTGGAAAGGTCTCTCCCAGTTGCTTCCATTTTTGTCTGTTTATGGCTTTCTTGCCAATTTTTTCCGGCTGTTCTGGAAATGTAATCACATCATCTTGTAGTAAGTCTACCTACAGCTCTCTGGCAAGTGCGTGGTCTGCAATTCATAGTCTTTTTTGACCCATCGCTCATCTGGCCATCTTGAAATATGTCCTACCCTTTGCCATTTTAACTTCGCTATTCTATCTATTCTGCTATTGCATGCGGTTTGCTTTATAAAAACTATTATACAATTGTGGACCTAAAATTAATCACAAGTTTAATATCTGTTTTTGAAAACCCATTTTACGTTAATTCAAATGTAAATATTTGTGTTATTATTAATTTATCGTCGACAATTGCATTGTACGTTTTCAAATAAAAATTGGCATACAATCTAATCAGACTACAATATACAAAGTGCCTGCATTTAAAAACAACCTGTACAGATTATTATTGGAACAATAGAACAGTTCAGCCAATTATTATAATTAATTTACTCCACTCTGGCTATCAGTAATATCCAGACTTGTATATGTTATGCAATTGCGTTGCAAGATACATTATAGGTAAACAAAGGTGTTTAATTAAATCCTAGGAATAGCCCGACTACTATCAATTTAGGATAATATATATAAATAAAGTTAGTCTAATAAATTATAACATCTAATCATTCTCTTCAAAACATGTGCCAGAATTGGATCGTACGAAGGTATAACTCTATTAATTATCAGTACTATTATCTTCGATATAGTTCTCCCAGTTAATTATTAGCAAACAGGTACAAACCTAACTAGATTCCAAGGAAACCCTGTCTTCTGGTTAGTTGAGATATTCGAAAGCCAGATAAGATTAGAACGTAATTTCAGTTAATTACCCTCATTGTAATTGGAAAACCGAGTAGTAGGTACGGGAATATGCCAGAAATGTTTCAGGCTATCCTATAATTAAGATGTTTGTTTCAAATATTTCTATGCAATTAATGGGAATACGTTGGATTTCACGAATGCGCGACTGAACGTTGTTAGAAATATCTCCCAGCAAATATCTGGCAAAATTATGTATAGACACTAGTGTATGAGAATTTTACAATTTCATTTGGTGATAAACGCTCTCCTCGGCGTTTTCTCTCAAACTACCGAGAATTGCATCTCTACCTCAAGCTACACGCAGAAAGTTTGGTTTCCAAACATGAGATTACAACGGGCAAGTGAGAAGGGTAAACTCTCTTGACGAATGAATAATTGATGATCTCTGAATCGAGATAAACGGTTTTGGAAATAAGCTATAGCGAAGGAAGAGTGAAACGAGCAACACTGTGGTTATTGGAATCCCAATTTCAAACAAAGTAAGACGCGTTTGTGTTGGTAAATTAACTTGCGGTTAAATAATGGTATATAACTCCATACAACATTTTGGTAAGTAATTAGTAGAAGCTGGTTGGATGATTTCATGTAAAAAAGGCGCTAGAGCTTCAAAAACCCGTTTCCTATTAAATCTAAAAGTACAGAATCTTTCTCACAGGAATGGAAAGTAACGGATCAAAAACCAATATTTTGAACAAGACAGCACTAATTATCTGACGAAACTGGCTTCAGAAAATACATTTAGTGTTTCCTTCAAGTTCTCGTCCTAATTCCGGTAAATGGTCTCCGGTTCGTCGCTTCGGTCTCTCGGGGAATACAAGCAACCCTAGAAGAGACTACGCTGTAAGTAGATAAAATGTATCAAATTGGATTTCAAATAAAATAGCGTTGAGATAAGCCGAATCTCTGCTGCCCATAAACAACAAAAAGCAGTGAATGTGAAAATGCGACATTTTGAGGTGATCACTGACTGTCGATTTCAGACTAAACCTACTAATATTAATTACCCTAATTGGTTTTATAAATTATCAAATTTATATTTCTTAATTATTAATTAACTTTTAATTTAATGAATACCAATCAACTATCGTCATAATCAACGATTAATTCATGTACATACATAAAATATACATATGTAGCAACCAAAAATTACATACAAGGATTCACATAGAAGCTATATTTTTCCGGATTTTATGTGCTTTGGACAGAAATATAAATTTTATAATTGATATTTCCTATTATTAGTATCGGGAAATTATTAGAATAAAATTTATACCTTCAGTGTACTTTAAGATTTAAAACAGAAATTGAAAATTCAAAATTAATACACATGTAGTAAACAAACAGTGCATACAGGGATTCTCACGGAATTAAACTGGGCATAATATCTATAAATATATATTTCTCCGGATTTTACATATCCAGGAGGTTTTGTCTAAATCTGTAAATTTTATGCTATAAATTGTTATTACCTACTATTAGTGGCAGGAAATTAATAGAACATATATTTATATCCTTATTAAAAAATATTAAAGACAACGTAAATTCACATACAAGTGTCGCCGAATTGAATTCGGCACATTATCTATAAGAATATATTTTTTCGGATTTTATGCATCCAGGAGGTTTTGTCTAAATCTGTGAATTTTATGCTCTTAATTGTTATTACCTATTATTAGTGGCAGGAAATTAACAGAAAATATATTTATATCCTTATTTAAAAAATATTAAAGAAATCATAAATCCACATACAAGAAGTGTCGCGGAATTGAACTCGGCGTAATATCTATAAGAATATATTTTTCCGGATTTTACATATCCAGGAGGTTTTGTCTATATCTGTAAATTTTATGCTATAAATTGTTATTACCTACTATTAGTGGCAGGAAATTAATAGAAAATATATTTATATCCTTATTAAAAAATATTAAAGACAACGTAAATTCACATACAAGTGTCGCGGAATTGAATTCGGCACATTATCTATAAAAATATATTTTTCCGGATTTTACATATCCAGGAGGTTTTGTCTAAATCTGGAAATGTTATGCTATTAATTGTTATTGCCTACTATTAGTGGCGGGAAATTAGTAGAAAATAAGATTAATCCTGAGTTCAAAAATAATAAAGAAAACATAAATTCACATACAAGAAGTGTCGCGGAATTGACCTCGGCATAATATCTACAAAAATATATTTTTTCGGATTTTATGTGCTTTGGGTAGAAATATAAATTTTATAATTGATATTATCTATGGCTAGTATCGGGAAATTATTAGAATAAAATTTATACTTTCAGTGTACTTTAAGATTTAAGAAAAAATTGAAAATTAAAAACTAATACACATGTAGTAAACAAACAGTACATACAGGGTTTTTCACGGAATTAAACTAGGCATAATATCTATATAAGTATATTTTTCCGGATTTTATGTATGCAGGAGGCTTCGGCTGAATCTGTTAATTTTTGCTATTAATTGTTATTACCTATTATTAGTGGCGGGAAATTAATAGAAAACAAGATTATATCCTGAGATAAAAAATAATAAAAGAAGCATAAATTCACATACAAGAAGTATCACGGAATTGAACTCGGCATAACATCTATAAAAATATATTTCTCCGGACTTTACAAATCCAGGAGGCTTTGGCTAGATATGTACATTTTATGCTCCTAATTGTTATTACCTATTATTAGTGGAGGGAAGTTAATAGAAAATAAGATTATATCCTCAGTTAAAAAATAATGAAAGAAGCATTAATTTACATACAAGAAGTATCACGGAATTGAACTCGGCATAACATCTATAAAAATATATTTCTCCGGATTTTACAAATCCAGGAGGCTTTGGCTGGATATGTACATTTATGCTCCTAATTGTTATCACCTATTATTTGTGGAGGGAAGTTAATAGAAAACAGGATTATATCCTCAGTAAAAAAATAATAAAAAAATCATAAATGCACATACAAGAAGTGTCTCGGAATTGATCTCGGCATATTATCTATAAAAATATACACTGTGTCTATAAAGTAACCCCCCCCCCAACTAATTTTTGAACGACTTGATATTTTACCACAATATTTGGTGTGCTTTAATGGGAAATTAAATATTATTTTTTAGCCC
>JABXWE010000857.1:0-72779 GCA_014611495.1 Limonius californicus | reverse complement strand
GTTCAAATGTAACTGCAACTACTGTATGCTAAAAATTCTGGGGCGTGATACTGTAATGAAAAAAAGTAGACTGTGTTGGTTACTACAAAAATCTAAATTCCATCTCAGTAGCGACAGGCTACGAAGAGTAATGGGAAAATAAAAAAAAAACATTTTGCTAGATGGGCACTAAATATTATGTTCCTGTAAATGCGCTTATTTAATGTTTTTTTTCATTTGTTCTATTTTAAGTTGTTTAATGATCTGTTTAATACTGTTTCTTTTGTTAAAAGCCATTTAAAGTACATACTTAATAAATATTATGATATTCTTTCACTAAATATTGCAAACCACAGCAATTACTTATGTTTTTGTGTACAATTATAAATAAATTGGTTATTTGTATTCGCCGTGTATTCCCTTGTATTCTTCTGTATTCAGGTGAATTCAGTTGTATTCGTTAGTATTCATGTGTATTCATCTGTATTCAATGGTATTCGTACGTATTCAGCTACAAAATACGTAATCTCTAATCAGGTGTACAAGAAAATTCCTAGTTATTACCCCCTCGATTTAAGCTTAGTGACATAATTCTCCCATTCACTGTTTTAAAGCTGGTTATATATTTGTTATATTCTTTAGGTATAACTACTCCTACCCCTGCTTGGGAGTTTGTGTTATGGCCAGAAAAATTTATTGTGTTGTTATTTGCAGTATTGAAAAACCAGATCCTTTCCGATGTGTTTCCATATTCCAAGTAGTTCTAAGTCTTCAATTTCGCTTTCAATTATATTAAATTTTCTTGGTTGTAGTACATCACGTACATTCCATGTATCGATATTTATCTTTGTTCATAGTGATTTGTAGTTTCTACTAGTGGGGTGATCACTAACACTTAATACATCCCCCCCTCCCCGGATATTTGACTAGAAGAATTGTTTTACCTCCGGATGCGTTTTATCGAGCTAAATCTCTGAAAATGTCTTTTAGCAAATCACTACTACTACTCTACTAATACTCTCATAGAAATGTAATTGTTTAATTGAAGGCAAGTAATGGTAGTCAATTTGGTATTTATTCTGATTTATGTAATCTACAAGCCAAACAGTTAAAGGCAACCACTTCATATTAAATATAATGATTTGAACAGTTGGTAATAAATTTGTTATATTTCTGTAAATGGTATTTCATACTACTAATACACCAACAAATTGAGCCTGTCTATTGATTTTTGTTTCATATGTGAATTCTATTGACCGAGATTTGGAATTTAGTTAAATTACAAAATTTTATAAGCAATTTTGGAAACTGATATGCCTACATTACGGATCAGGCGAGTGGATGAAGTTTTTGCAGTTTTTGATACCATTAAAAGTAACATCGGTAACTTTGTCAATCAACTAAATTATGTAAACTTATGATTGTTAACTTGGGGAAGAGCATATTTTCAGAGGTTAAATAGAGTAGTGTTCGGGTGTTCCTACTGCATATTCAACTTTGTTCGGTATAGTATATATTTTTCCTCTATTCTAAACTAAAATATCTCCCTAACTCTATATTTCTTTTTTACCATTGCTTCCACCCTCTTCTCTCAATCACCCAAACACTCATTTCTCTCATCTCAATTAGAATACCTTTTTTCCTCACTGTCTTGGTACTTACCATCATACTTTTCTTCTGCACTTTGTATAGTAGCATTGACTTCATCCCAAATATCTTGTTCATCTTTCGAAAGTTCCTCATCTTTTACCCAAACTCCTTTTGGATTATCATTATGTTCATCCAAATAATCGCGATTAGTTTGAAAATTTGCACATGTTTCACAGTTGCAGTTTTCTATAAACAGCTCATGAAATAGTGGTTTGCTACACACTGATTTCTCCATATCCACTATTGATTGACTAGTTCCATTTTCATCATTTTTCATTTCGTGTTTACAATCTTCCAAATGTTGGTCTAGGTATGGAAATACTACATTTGCAACTTCTTCAATTGGTTCTTTAACATCATCATCATCTTCAAGTGTATGTACTTCATTGCAATGACTGCAAATTCTGTTTAGAATAAGATTGTTCTGTTTTCTTCTTTCAAGTCTTGTAAGATGTTTTGGTTTACCACGTCTTCGCTTAATTTGTTCTCTTACCGAAGTAGTCTGAGGTAGAGGATCAGTTTTTGGAACACCTGTGCTTGGAATAGGAGAACAAACAGGATATCTTTCTGTAATTGTACTAGTTTCAGTGGAAGGTCTTCTATTTAGTTCTTTAGAATCCAACTGTGAAACTAATGGTTTACTACTTGCATTAAGCTGAACATTGCTTGCATAGAGAAGATCCCCATCTTCATCAAATATAAAGTCAGGGTTGTTTAAAAATGCTTTCATTTCAGTCGCATGTAGTATAGCATGGTTTGATTTCAGAGGACATCTATCTTTCAGGATTGCTTCTAAACTTGTAATGGGTCCATTATCAAGAGCTTCATTCTGGTCAACTTTAATTTTTTCTTCTGCTTGATCTAGTTTTACTTTGATCTTCGGAAATTTACGCTTGGTTCCAGTTTTCTTCAAACATGGTACAGGACGGCCACCATTTTCCACCAAATGTATTATATCTGCTGCAGTAAAACAAGGCATGTTATTTTTATCAAGTTCACAGTAACCTTTGTGTTTATTTGATATTGAGGTTGTTCGAGACTTGTTGATTCTACTTTTAGTACCGCTTCTTTCCCAGTTTAAGGAATGTGAAGAAACTCTTCGATGTACTGCAGATATGCAATTTAAGCAATTGGCATCAACCTCAACTGCACTACAATCTTTAATCTGTTTTGGTAACAAATCTCTTAAGGGACGAACAGAAAGTTTTGGAGTTAATTTAGTGGTGTCAATAGCTATTTCACCACTACAATTGGTCTTAGTTAACTCAGATTCATTTTTAGCTTTGTCCTGTGCTGGTATCAGATCTACTATTTTGTGAACATGTTTTAAAGCTAAGTTATTATCAGTTGCAACTTCACAGCTAGTTTTGGTCGATGTAAGTTTAGTACCACTTTTCTCTGAAGGCACTGAAAGTATATCTACACCAGATGAACCATTTATGTTAGTGATATCAAGAAAATCTTCATTATTAGCTTTGTCCTTTTCTGATTTCAGATCTGCTATGTCAAGAACAGAAGATTTTGGATACAAGTTATTGTTATCAGTTGCAGCTTCACACGTAGCTTTGGTCTTGGTCAATATAGGTGTTGTACCACTTTTCTCTGAAGGCACCCAAAATATACCTACACCAGATGAACCATTTATGTAAGGGTTACCAAGAGAATCTTCATTATTAGTTTTTTCTTGTTCTGGTTGCAGGTCTGTTATGCTATGAACATGTTTTGAAGCTAAGTTATCATCAGTTGCAGCTTCACAGCTAACTTTGGTCTTGATTGATATAGGTGTCGTACCACTTTTCGGTGCAGGCACTGAAAGTATATCTCCACCATATGAATTATTTATGTAAGGTTTTAAAGCTAAGTTATCATCAGTTGTAGTTTCAGAGCTAGTTATGGTCTTAGCTTTGGTTGATATATCTTTAGTGTCATTATTCTCTGAAAACATAGAAAGTTTATTTACAGCAGATGAACCATTTTTGTAAGTGCTATCAACAGAAACTTCAGTGATAGCTTTGTCCTCTTCTGGGTTTAGATCTACCACGTCATGAACAAAAGATTTTGAAGCTAAGCTATTGGCATCAGTTGCAGCTTCACGGCTAGCTTTAGTCTTGGATAACACAGGTTCAGTACCGCTTTCCTCTGAAAGTACAAAAAGATTTCGATCTCCTGCAGCTGTATCGGTATTACCAGCAATTTCACTGCTGGCTTGTGATAAAGTCCTATCAAAAGTTCTTGGAGATCTTGAAGGTAAATAGGTTACATTTTTGTTTGCAATTTCATTACTACCTTTGGCTTTAGGATTGACAGCCCTTTTCTCTAAATTTAGGGGCAATGCAGAAAGTCTCCTACTATCTACCGATGAGTAACTTGCACAATTGGGATGATCAACAGTAACTTCACTGCATGCATCTCTTTCTTTTAGTTTTAGATCTGCTATAGCACAAAGAACGCATGGTGGGCCGTTGGGCGGCTTGACTTTGTTATCATATCTTTCCAAATGTAAAGGGAAAGAATTTCTTTGATCTTCAGCAAGTAAAAAATCTATAGACTCAGTACCAACAGCACCTTTACAAATTGAGGTTTCTGTAGGTAGGTAAGTTAACTTGATGATATTAAGAGCCATGTCACAACTGTCAATGATGTTGCTCGACTTACATTTTTTCTCTGAGTTCTCTAAATTTAGAGAAGGCAAAAAAAGACTTGTATGTATAGCAGGTAAACAATCTGCAGACTTAGCATCAATAGCAGCTTCGTGGTTAGCTTTGTTCTGCTTTAGTTTTACATCCCGTTTCGTCTTGATGGATTCATGTTGGTCAGTTTTTTCCTCCAAATTTAAGAAAGTGGGAATTGAGAGCTCGTTATCTAACCCCAATGAGCAAGATATACTATCAGTGCCAACAGCAACATTACAGCGATTTTTGTTCTTTCTTTGCTCACTGTGTGCTTTGGTGTTAGATTTAGGTATCGTACCAGTCTTCTTCAAAATTAAGGGACTAGACAGTCTTGTATCTCTTGCAGCTACATCACAGCTAGCTTTGTTCTGTTTTACTTCCAGTTCCTCTCCTGTAGGTGAACAAATTAACCTACTGCTATCAGTAGCTCTTTCACAGCTATCAATGGTTTTGGTCAGTTTTGATTCGTTATCGCATTTTTCCAAGTTTAAAGAAAAAAATCTTTGATCTGGGGCAGGTAAACAACCTACAGACTTAGTATCAACAGCAATTTCACAGGTGGTATTGTTGTATTTTGGTATGAGGCCCAAGCTGGTGTTGACGGTATTATGTTCGATCTCCTTTTTTTCCAAATGCAAGGGTCGAGGAACAGGATGTACGCAATTTATTGCTAAATCAGTGCCAACAGCAAAATCACAGATATTTTTGTTCTTTCTTTGTTCGATGTCTGTTTTCATTATGCTAGATGTAAGATTCATACTAGTTTTCTTCAAATTTAAGGCAGACACATGCGGTCTTCCACCTTCAGTAGTTGAACAATTCGAGCTGTTATTAGTCATAACATCATAACTAGCGTTGTTCTGTTCTGTTTTTTGATTTACTAAGTCACAAAGAGGAATTTCTGTAGGCACGCAAGGAAACTTTGTGACATTAGTATCCACTTCACAGCTATCAATAGTTTTGGTTAACTCATATTTCTCCAAATTTAAAGAAGGCAAATAAAGACCTGCAGATTTAGCATCACCAGTAATTTCACAGTTAGCGTTGTTCCGGTTTGCTTGTAAACCCAGTTTGGTTGCGAAGGGTTCATGTTTGACATCACTTTTCTCCAAATTTAAGGGAGGAGTATCAGGAAATGTGTGCTCATTTGCGAATGAGCAACCTACATTATCAGTGCCAACATCTACATCGTAGTTATTTATATTCTCTGTTTGCTCAATGTCTGCTTTGATCACGTTAGATTTTGGTTTTGCATCAGCTTTCTGTAAATTTAAGGCAGAAGTAGACAGTTTTAGATCTTTAGTTGAACAATTCAAGTTACTGTTATCAGTAACAACATCAGAGCTAGTTTCAGTCCTTATGGTGTTAGATTTGTTACAATTCTCGTCGAAAATTAAAACAGGAGCAGAATTTAAAATACTTGCACCAACATTAGCTTCAAGGCTTTCACAAGTATTTAGTTGAGGAACTAACATATGTTTCATTTCTTTCATTTTTTCAGTTTTTTTGTCATTAACCACCAAGTTAGATATTCTTCCATTATTTTGCTTTTCTGTGGATGTTAGTTGCATTTGCACTTCATCTGCCTTGGATGCTATTCTAATCTTTCTTCCACGCGTATGGAGTTCATCAAATTCTCGATCCAAAGATTCTGATCTATCAGGAAGACGTGGTTTTAAATTCTCTAAATAATCGGCTAAAATGTTTAATTGTTTTCTATATGCTTCAAAAATATTACGAAAACTGGCTTGTTCTGCTTCATTGTTTTCATATAAAGCTTTATATAAAGCAGTGCATTGATCAGATTTTTCTTTAATTGCTTGTAGGTGTTCAAGAAAATCATATTGCGGTTTGCTTGTGTTTGGTATCTGATCACTTGCTTCTTGTTGAGAATTAGTTAATGTTGGTTGTTGTTTATTTGGTATTTCGGCCATTTTCTTGATATTTTTTAAAGGTGGAGTGCACTGAAATCCAAAATTTTTCCTTATTTTTTTGTAATTTACATAAACAAAATGTACAAATATCTAATAGGTGTGAAATCCCCAGAAAATGATTGATAAATGTAGAACACAACCAGATTAATCAGTTGGAATGATATTTATCTCGCAAGTAAACTATACAATGCGTCAAAAATTTAGTAAAATTTTATTGAGATATTGGAAACGGTAAGAGATACCTCTTTGGTTAAACAAAGAAAAAGGTGCATATTTATGACTATTTTAGTGAGTGCCGGCCTCGGTGGTCTAGTGGTTAGCGCGTTTGCCTTTAGATCCGAGGGACGCCGGATCGAACCTGGCCAAGGTCGGCGAGATTTTTCTAGCGAAGAAAAATCTGAAAATGCTCCTTCTGTCGGATAAGAAGTAAAGCCGTAGGTCCCGTGCCACTACGATGTGTGACACGTTAAAAATCACTACTGGAGTTGGAATTACCCCAGATAGGCAAAATTCTTAGTTAGGGTGTACAATGGGCCAAATGTGGCCTAAGTGCATAGAGATGCTTGGAAAACCGCGTCCTAGATCTCGCTCTTTCAAAGCAAGCAAGCAAGCAATTTAGTGAGTCTTGGAAATCCAAAAGTAGTCGCCTTTTTCAAAATTAGGCAACACATTTTAAAAACAATTTGGCATCATTAGAAACTCGTTTTACTTTATTATATCACTAGTATGGCAATATATTGTGATCACGGAAAATTTGTTAAAAAGTTTCTATTTGTTTCATGGACTGTTTGACCAACTGTAATTATTTATATTTGGAATAGCCTAGTAACTGTTTACTAGTTTAGTAATCCTTTCAGAAAAACAAATTTTGGAAATATGAGCAGGGAGAGGGTTTTAATTCATATACAGTACTTTTTTCAGGAACTGTCTATTTTAATAATAACACTAGCCACGAGCTTTTGAAATTTGTACTTCCACGTTTTTATTATAATATAATTATTAATTATCAGTTCAGCCATAATTTGACAAAATTAAACTCTTCTGTCCAAATCGTATTCATTTTATTCTTAAGAGTATCGAGTTTTATAGGATAAGATTTGCATATTTTAAACATCTTATGGAGAGAAATCTTGAAAGTTCCAAAAGCAATGGAAAGTTGGTGAACATACTGAGCTGGATTTGAAGGTCATGCCTCCAAAAATTTAACGTTTGCGACTTTATTTAATATTATAGGCTACTGGAAGTTTATATTGCCTGCAGGTTCTAATCCCCTACATCTTGAAACTTATAAGAAACAGCAAATTGAAGAAAGCTGGGAGTAGAAGGGTGAGTAGGTACTTAAGAATTCGAATGCCGTATTGTGACCCCCTTTACATCATGTAACTTCCAGCTTAATGCAGATATTCAAGGTGAATCGTTGTAAAAACTCCACCCGGTACAAATAAATAAGTGATGACTTACTACATATGTAGCAATTAATTGCATAATAGCGTATTTTAAAACAAAGTTCGCTCGTTAGAAGCGTTCACGTTCCAATATTGGACACGTACTTTTCTGTAGCGCTAAGATAGAAGCACGGAGAACCTACAGTTTAACATCGAATCTGAACGACAGAAATTCCAGAGAAGATTTAAACGTCAAGACGCCGTAGATGCCAATGTCAAATTAAGAATTGTGTAAGATGGGTTGCAGCTCTATATTTTTGTAAGGTGCCTTAGTAATGCTGGGAAGTCGAATACAACCCATATCAAAGTTTTGTTTAGACACCCAGCGTTCCATCGATTGGCATAAACATTTACTTATCTACCAGTAATCAAACCATTTTCAGTGGAAAGATTGCTAGTCGTTTGTTGATAATCCCTACTTTTAGTTTATACAAATGTATTTGCCCAATCTAATTTTTTATAAGTGAAACAAATAGTGCCATTAATTAAACAACTTATTAACAAATCTTCATTAGTTTTAGGATACCCTTACGCGATACAATTTAAATGTTTGAGGTTATAACCCGCTGTGAAAATGGCGAACCTCCAAAGTGACAATATTTTTGAAAAAATTTCATGGCGTTTGTTTTAATTCATGAGGTGGCAGCAGTATAACATTATAAATTTATAAGCTACAATTTTTTTGATTCCGGTTGTCAGTATGGCTTCCTATAAATGTTTTGAAAATAGTATATATTAATACATGGTGGTAGCTCAGTTGGTAGAGGACTCGCTTTCTGAGTAAAACGTCGATTTTGGCTTCGAAACCTAAGCCGTACTATGCAGATTTATAAAAATCTTGTCTGCAACCCACCACACACAATTTCCCAATTCGGCTTGCAACCGTGGGATCTTAATGCTAAAAACCTTCTCTGGAATTTCTGTCGTTCGGATTCGACGTTAAACTGTAGGTCCCCGCGTTTCTACCTTAGCGCCGAGAAGAAACACGTGGCAGAGAAGAGGCCGATGTCCAGCAGTGGGACGGAAAGGTCGTTGATGATATATTAATACACATTAATGCCTATTATTATGCTTTAAATTTATTAAAAAAAATCATATTCATATTCCAGTTTTGAGCCCAGAATTGTATGCAGATTCCAAACAAGTAAAAATGTATATGGTGTTTGATTTGAAATAAACAAGTTATTTCAGGTTAAACCAGATGTGCAAACAAATTATCTTTAGAATGTGCTTGTGTATTGATAAATCAAAAACTTTTTTTTATATCGAAAAACGAAATTACAGTGAAAACTGGATATGGCAGCAAAAATGCCAGATTTCTGGGCAGCTTATTAAATGTATTATTCTAAATCTAAGCACGAATTTTAATGACTATTGTAAGCCGCAGCTGCTGACACACCATGTCCCCTATCTGAATTTGTTTACAGTACAGCTTCGCTAATTCGGAGACTCCAGTAGTTCGAACTCTGCTAAAATTCGGACAGTTGTGTGCCATTCAACTCTATAACCTGCACATATTTGCGAATGGTTCAAAAAATGTTTCATCAACTACATACAAAAATTTGAGACGAGTAAAATTCACCAAAGAGGGGTTATTCTGATAGATAACGCTCCCTCTCATCCATCTGAGGGTGGATTAATTTTATTCCAAACTTTAGAATTATGGTTTCACCACCTAACCGTACAGCAATAACAGAGGCAATGGTTCAGAATTATAAAATATCAAAGTGGCTTAGGAAAAAAAATATTGACTAACTTAACATCTCGGGACAATGATTTAACAAACACTTTGAAGAGCTACATTTTTGAAGGAGCTGTCATGAATTTGCATCAATCATGGATAACTGAAACACATCAAAACAAGGCTGCTACTCTGCCTAAAACAATAATGGCATGAAGAAGATGAAACTCGTTTGAGCTAGGGACCTAACAATGGGAATCTGAATCGGTAAATATAAATTTAACCCTCATGATGCAAATGTTGAAATTTGAATCGTATTGGTCCACAAGTTAGTTCTGAGGAAGTTTTAATTGGGCAACTAGACATAACGAGGACACAGATCAAGTTTGAATTGCAGACACTTCAACAGTTGATGATAATGGGATAAACACTACTGATTCCAAATGTGTTTGTAGAAGAATCTTGTGATAAACTCATGTACAAATATATGCTGTTTCGTCATTTTCTAAATGCTTTCAATGGACAGAAGTAAATAGCACTCTAATAGAAGATGTTGCTTTATTAAGAAGATTGAAAGAAAAAGCCAGTATACATTTTTTCGAAACCACCAAACAGCAAAAGATTAGTTACGATATTAAAGAAAATGAGTCTGTATGAATTTAGTTCTATTATTTGTTTATAAAAATTATTAGAATTTATTTAAAAGATCTTTCTTGTTTTATTTGTGTAGTTTTTTTTTTCAAATGTCTCTAAAATCCGTAAAATTCGCAAATTCAGACATACAGAAATATTATCTGTTCGGATTAGCGAAGCTGTCCTGTATTATAGTTGCAAGTGTGAAACCAATATTTTGATAAACGCCTTGGCTGCACGGCCATGTCTTATCTTATTCTGTACCGACATTCAAAATAAGTATCATATACAGGGTCCGGCAACTGGTATCACCTATTTTTAGTAGGCTGTTATTAAAACAATATTTTGTTATTGACAATTCTATTGTCAGATTTGTGTGCGTTAATTTATGCAGTTTAATAGATCATGGATAAGTTTCCAATTAATCAACGCGTATACGTGGTTAAAAGCTTTATACGAAGTCAATCAGTTGTGAACACTCAAAGGCAGTTTCGTCGCGAGTTTAATGTTGGAAGACACGGACGATTTCCAACACGACAAACAATAATGAGGTGGGTGCAAGACTTTGAAATTAGGGGGAACGTTGGCTCAAAATTTACTGGAGGCGTACGTACAGTAAGAACACTCGAAAATATCAAACGCGTCAGACAAGCTGTAGGAAGAAGTCCGAGGCGATCGGCAGCAAGACATTCAATTGCATTGCAAATTTCCGAAAGAAGCTTACTAAGAATTTTGCATTCAGATTTGCACTTCCACCCATACAAAATTCAAGTCGTTCACAAGCTAAAAGATCCTGATAAACCAGTTCGTGTGGCTTTCTGCAGGCGGTTTTTGCAAATTTTGGAAAATGATGAAAATCAAATAAATTTTTTATTGATGTCAGATGAAGCTCATTTCCATCTTAGTGGATATGTTAACAAGCAAAACTTCCGCTACTGGGCTGAAGAAAATCCACACCAGCTTCATGAAAAACCTCTTCATGATCATAAAGTCACCGTTTGGTGCGGTGTTTCAATATTTGGAATCGTAGGACCATATTTTTTCGAAGAAAATGAGGAAACGGTTACCATTAATTCTGAACGTTACATTCATATGCTGGAAACATTCTTAAGGCCGGAATTACGCAGACTTGGGCAAAACCAAGTATGGTTTCAACAAGACGGTGCCACCGAACATACAGCACGGCAAACTCGAATTGTGTTGCAAAATATGTTTCCTGGTCACTTGATTTCGAGGTTTGGTGACATAACATGGCCGTCCAATTCCCCCGATTTGACGGCTCCTGATTTCTTTTTGTGGGGATATCTGAAGCAAAAGGTCTATGAGAGGCATCCTCAAACAATACAAGACCTTAAAATGCGTATTTCAGAAGAAATAGAGAGTATTGGACCAGAATTGTTGAGAAGAGTGATGCAAAACTTTAGACAAAGATTGCAGGACTGCATCGAGGCTCAGGGAGGCCATTTAAATGAAGTAATTTTTAGGAACTAAAATTGCACATAATAAAGTTGATATTAATCTCAAATTTGTTTCAATCCATTACTTTTTATCCTTAGGGCACGTCTTGGAAAATAGGTGATACCAGTTGCCGGACCCTGTACAAATTGACAAACATTATTTATTAGTACAGAAGAATTATTTTGCCAGAAAGGCCTATTTTAGATATATGACCAGAGAATCTGCTACAATGATTATTTCTAATTTTGCACTGTTTATTAAACCTACCTAGCAATCTATACATACACTTCTCTTCACATACCGAGAATTTCTGACAACTAAGTAAGTGTAATTTAGATACCTTATTACTATTACAATTTTCGTTGAATGTACCTGTACGAATTTATAGTTTTGCAAATTGTGAAAATCATGCACATAACCATTTGCTTGACAGATGACAGGATACTAAATTAGATTTCCGTGATGTACGTCACTGAAAATTGTTATAGTAATGAGGTATCTAAATTACACTTACTTAGTTGTCAGAAATTCTCGGTATATGAAAACAACTGTAAATACTTGTAAATCAAGTGACTGTTCCCTGCACCTTGTATTATGAGCTTTCACATGTTTAGTGTACCAAATTACTGTAACTGCTTGAGAAAATTTTGGGTGCATCAATATTTGTCTTGGGGTACACATATCTACCTCTAATAAATTGATTGTCTTATAATTGTTAAATGTTGTTTACCTTTCATAAACTAGTAATACAGTGCATGCCGCTTAATGTTATCACATCACGACTTCGGAATTTGGGTAACAATAGCCGATTGATAATAATAAGAGGTGAAACAAAATGCTGTTTTCCTTCTTCGTTTCCTCAGTTCTTCCATTTTCTGACCCATCAACAAGCCATCTGCATCATGTTCACAGGCATTAGGAAACCAGAGTTTCAATGCAGATTTCACTTGATTCCCAGTTCAATTTCATTTAGTGTTAAATTGTCGTTTTCCTTTGTAGTGCCTGTTACTACAACCAGTTTTTTTTTTAAATTTTGCGCAAAACTGTTTGCAAAGTTGCTTAATTGTGCTGTAGCATTTTGCTGGTTTATAATCGGCAAGTTATCATACTGTTCTACACTGTTAATTTTTTCTTTTAAATTAGATCACGAGTTTTTTTTTACATTAGCCATTACAAATGGTTACAATAGAACAAAGTTAGCTGCTGCCAACCATCCTGCAGGCTGTTAACTTACAAGAAAGAAATGTGTGTTACTACTCAAGCACTACACACGATTATTGCTCGAGGGTGAAAGCAATCATAAGAAAAAATTGATAATGTTAACCGAAGTCATGGTTACTATAAACGATGTTTTTTCTACGTAGTTGTATATGGCAGCCCGTTCTTTGCGAACATGATAACAATACCCGAATGGTAACATTATCCGTGATTCCAATAAGCGGCTTGCAATGTATTTTGTTTAACATAGAAATACTATTCTTTAAACAAAATTTAAATGATATGAAACAAAAAGTTGTGCTGGTTGAAAATGTTGATCAATTTTGGTTTTTGGATTATAACAAATAGGTTCTGTGTTTTGGGAAAACAATAGCATTAATGCATCCGATACGTAAGTGTGCATTTGTTTTTCTATTTCATCTATGCTGTAATCTTACAGTTTCAAAGATCCTGGAGATACACTACTTCGTTAGACATCCTGTATTTAAATATGACACACCATAATCTAATTTATTACAGAACGCAATATCCTTTCCCAGCTGTTGCTGTACTTTATTAACATAATAGAATTCCAAGCTACCCACTCACTGCTAACACACAGTTGAACATTAAACATTTCAGTGTAAGTGGAGACAAGGTAATAAAATAATATCAAAGTCTTACTACTTATCTTTTTAACAACAACCGATAACAATTTCAAAAACATGTCATATCTAATAGGCAATACTATGCACGCAGTAATTATAAAGTATATCCAATTTAGTTACCTTAATTTAATACCTGAAAATAATTTAACTATTTTAAGAAGTATATTACCTATAGTCAACGGCTGATATAATAAAAAAAAATAGTAAGAACTGATTAATAATGCAATGTACACTATTATAGGTACAAATAATTGAATCCCGAACATAATAGGGGATTACATTTGGTATAATAAAACGAAACTGTAAAACAACGTCTTACCTGCAAATGCAACAATTACTGAAATTCTGTTTTAACTAGAAACCATTGCTTTGTACCTTCAACAGTCTTCAGCAGGCTGCCATGGTGTTTAAAATGAAGGACATGTGGTTGATTCTCTCTATTAAGTATTCCACATTAAAGCTAAAATATTATACATAAGAACACAATAAGAAACATAACCCATACAAAACTATTTTAAGAAAAATAAAACTCACGTTTGCCGGCATTCCCACACCTTTCCAGTCAAACCCAAAACAAACGACGAACAAGTACGATCATACGATTGCTTCAAACCTAACCAACAAGCCAATGCTGCCACACTAATGATACAAAAATATAAAATGAGTAAAAGAATTCCTATTATTCTAAGGTAAACTGTAAATGCAATCTTTAAATTTTAAGGATATTTTATTATTTCTTTACTAAAACAAACTGACCGTTTTAGTTTACGTTTAAATTTTAAGTTAGTGTAGTATCTTATGTTGGTATTGCGGATGTTTATCTGTAAGGTGGCGACACCATACGGATATAAATCGAATAAATTGTTATGAATGAATCAGAATGAATCTGCGCACGGGAAATTTACATAACGACAAAATATTGTAGTAAAAGCACGTGCTTGTACTGTCATAAAGCATTTTAAACGGTTTAAAAAATCTTGTATGATAAAAAAATAAAGGAAGACTATTTTTTAAACTGACATGCAAATACCTTGGAAATTTGGTTAAACTGAAATGGACCCCAAGCATTTTTAATATTTTAAATCTATAAAATTCTACAGAAATTGGATTTTGTGAATTATGTACCACACAGTTGGCGGAAAAATGTCACCCGGAATACATATCATTGACCAAAATGTCGCCTGGAATAAATGTCCTCGGAAAAAATGTCACCCATAAAAGAAATGGAACCAATAATCAAACCGAAGGTTGGAATCATATCATAGCTTTAGCAATTTAGTGGGAACGGAACATCCTACAATATGGCTTCTAATAAGTAAAATGCGCCTAGAACTAGTAGCACATTCAACTAAGCTGCAGCAAACCAAGCTAGACTTCAAACCGATTGTAAGCATTGTCAGGATTATCGCGATACCACGCGAACGCTTGTGAATATTGTAAGGGCGATAAGTCGCAATCTTAGACAAAACAAAGAGCAATATTAGATTAACTTTATATTATTTACATTGTTTATATTATTCTTAGTTTTATATATCTAGTGCTCAAATATCACACCTTCTGTATTTATAATAATGTTGTAATCGTAATTAATTAAGTAATCAGTTTTTTTCTATTTATATACCGTCAGTTCCAAAAAGGTGAGATAAAACTATAAGCATTAAAATTGAAGCAAAAGACATTTATTTCGTGTGGCGTTTCTTCCGGTGGCAATTTTTCCAAATGACATTTTTCCCGGTGGTTATTTGCAAGAATATTTTCTGTAAAATGATGACAGACTAGTCAGTGTTAGTGTCTTGTTGAAAAGTAAACCAAGACGAAGGCTTCTAGTAGAAACAGTAAACTTGTATTTATACATACACTGCAATATGGTCCAATTAATAAATTGCGACCCAAGACCCGCAATGCTTCACTGGGTACTAACAGAAATCACAGGTTTGGCGACAAACCAACAGCTTAAATTCAGCCTTATTTTCCAAGATGAGCCTGTCAGCGAGACGAATAGCTACTAGTGAAGACGTTTTTAACATTAAAACCAAGAAGTTTTTGATGCTATGTTTTTTAACTTATTAACTTAATCCCTGTTTTAAATTTTTTAACTTGAAATTTAGAACTTATCAAATAAATTTTTCGCTGCACACTAAAAGGACTTTAAAAATAGTTTATAATAATAATAGGGTAGATATATTATTTAGAAAACCAAAAATTAGGAAACTGTAAACATGTAAAACACACTACTTAACAAAAAAGCATCATAAAGTATCATAGGAGTAAAAATAATATACAGGGCATTTTTCTTTTTAGTATACATTGCCTATGTACATTTTTAAAAAGAACGCATCAATTACGCCTATTCTGTAGACAACCAACTATACAGACAACTACAGCATGCTGTGGTCAAAATAATCAAATTAGTTCAAAGTTAAAAAATAAAATTAGTCTTTATTTAGTGTCTTCTTGCGTTTTTTATACAACCGTGTACAGTAAAGACGAAAAAGTGGAAATTCTAATGTGATATCAGAATGGTAACAGCTTAAGAACTGTGAGAGAATTATTTTCACTAAAATATCCAGAAAGACCTATTCCTTCTATTCGAACCATAAAAACAATTGTTGGAAAATTTAAATCAGATGGACGTTTAATAATTTCCCATAAAATAAAAACTAAAAGTAATCACGTTTTAACCGAAGAAATGAAATTAAATATTTTATGCTACGTCGAAGAAAACCCCATAGTATCACTACGAGAAATAGGTTCACATTTTAATGTTTCTAAAACCTCGGTATTTAAAACACTAAAAGTATTTAAATATAAATCGTACAAATTTTCTAATCATCAACAACTATTCGATGAAGACAAAGAAAAAAGAACAATTTTTTGAGAAACTTTCTTTAATTTGCTAAATGAACATGAATACATTTTAAATAAGATAGTTTTTAGTGATGAAGCAACTTTCACAATAAATGGAGAAGTTAATTCACAAAATTTTCGGTGTATTATAATTCCCCATCTATCCACTATCCATTATCCTGCTAATCTTATTCCTTAGATATTCCCGCACCAACCGCCATTTACAAAACTTAACTAACAGTCAATATACTGGGAAAGTTAACGTATGGCTTGGAATAGGTGAAAATAAGCGTGTCGGTCCATATTTTATTGATGGTAATCTCAATACAACCAAATTTTAAAAGCTGTTAAGGAACGACATCATTTCGGCAATAGAAAACTTAAACATCGATAACCCGTGATTTCAGATGGTGGTCCCCGCGTTCAGCACATTTGTCGCCCAATTACTTCTTTGCTTGGGGATATCTGAAATCAAAAATTTATACAAATATTCCAATACAAAGTATAGATGAATTAAAAGATCGCATACGTACCGAATGCAATGGTTTGAATCCCGACTTTCTTGCGAATGCTGTGCGTGCTTTTCAACACCGTTTAGGTTATTGTTTAGAAGTACATGGTGGCCATTTCGAATACTTGTTGTAACTGTTGTTTTTATTTTCGTTTCTGTTATTGATATTTAATGTTTTACAATAATAATCGTCGTTGTTATTCCACTCACTTTGATTTACCTATTTAATATAAACACTGCATCAAACATAACCTTCATACTAAAATAATTTACTACTATAGTAACGTATGCTTCTGTTTTGTTAATTTTCTGTATAGCTGGTTGCCTACATAATAGGCGTAATCGATACATTCTTTTTAAAAGTATACACAGGCAATGTATACTAAAAAGAAAAATTCCCTGTATGTAATAGCCAAATAGAATACTGAAAATATCAGTTTGCTTAGATATTTTACTTAGTTATTAACAAGCCCTAAACAAAGGAAAAAGAAATTATAATCTACAATTTAAGAACGAAATTTATAATGCAAACTTTCTACTTCAAAACTTTCTGGGTTAAATTGAAACTTTTGAAATAACGGATTTATCTATATTTGAAATATTAGTAAATAATATTTCCTATATCAATTGTTAAGTCGAGGTTTTGAAATCCTAATTGCATTTTGAGCTTTCAGTTCGACATTGTAACTCCAACCGCGTTATTTTAATTTTAATGTTAAAATGATTCGTTATTTGTTACATTACACAGAGACGCGCCAACCTTGAGGTGCAAAGGACTTGGGCGACAGCATTCAGAGGTGTTAAGAAATTCCGTTTCAATGAATAAATAAAAGTATATAAAAAAAATCAGTTAGAGTGATCATCAATCGTACTGAAAATGAGGGCAGTTACAGTTAAAATGGTTCTTCCCCGGCGAATCTGTGATTCCCCTAAAACTCAATTCTTTACTAGCAATGTATATCTACTCGATACATGTTTTTTTACCTCATTAACAGAAAAATAGTTTGTGACTGTGTTCGGGTATGTGCAATATTTTGAAGAAATCATATAATTATTAAGTTTTATTTTGCTGTTGGTCTAAGGGGTTTAGTGACGTATTTGTTACTGACTTATAGTAATAATACACACAGAATTAAAAATTCTGTAATTTAAGGCGTTGTATGGTCAAAAATATGTTTGCTGTCTTTTTTCGCTGGCTCTCTACTAGTGTCTACTTTTCTTCTGGGGGGGATAGCCCCTTCTAACCGCGACCTAACGATGCACATATACAGACATAAGAATCTAAATCGTTTATAGTTTACATATATAGGCAATGACAAAAATAATGATATCTTAAACATATTACGCATTTAAGCATGTTATTACATGCATAAATATATATATACAGGGTGTTTCGAAATTCGCGCACACGGACTGTAGGATGGTGTTATGCGACAAAAACTAACCCAAAAGTTCCTCTACCATTTTTCCATCAGACCACTATTTTTCGAGCTACCGCGGTTTTAAAAATCTGAAAGTCGCAGAAAAAAGTGTTGAATCTCAATTTTTGGTTGTTTAATCAATTGGTTAAACTTAATAACTAATTTTTAAAAACAAAAGAATGTTCAAACTATGATTATGACGAGTACGTAATTACATTTGTTCAAAATGTCCGCCGTCTGCTACTAAACAAGCTTCAGCACATCGTTGTACTGCTCGAACAGAGTTGCGTACCATCCCCGGTGTTATTTCTCGCGCTGCCTGAAACACGCGGTTTTGCAGCTCATTCAGATTGGCCACTGGTGTTTTGTAGACCAACGATTTTAGATTACCCCATAAAAAGAAGTCGCATGGCGTTAAATCGGGCGAACGAGGCGGCCAAGCAATTGGACCGCCTCTGCCAATCCAGCGATCAGGGAAATAATGGCCGAGGTACTCACGTACAATTAACGCGAAATGAGGGCTCGCTCCATCGTGCAAAACCGCGTGTTTCAGGCAGCGCGAGAAATAACAGAACGACGTGCTGAAGCTTGTTTAGTAGCAAAAGGCGGACATTTTGAACAAATGTTGTAATTACGTACTCGTTATAATTATAGTTTGAACCTTCTTTTGTTTTTAAAAACTTGTTATTATTAAGTTTAAACAATTGATTAAACACTCATTAGTTGAGATTCAACGATTTTTTCTGCGATTTTCAGATTTTTAAAACCGCGGTAGCTCCAAAAATAGTGGTCTGATGGAAAAATGGTAAAGGAACTTTTTGTTTAATTTTTGTCGCATAACACCATCCCACAGTCCGTGGGCGCGAATTTCGAAACACCCTGTATATGTACATATACAGGGTGACTTTAATAGTTATGCAAATATTTTAAGCAGTGATTGTTCACATCAAATGAATACAATATACTCAAAATTGCCTTATACAAATATGTACGGTTACCGAGTTACAACCTTCTAAAGTGAGACTTGTCCGATCACTTTTCCGCATATAATTATGGTAATAGTTACACGAACGTTTTGAAATTTTGTGTGTGTACGTTACTCACCAAGGTTGCAGATTAGAGCCTACTTCCGTTGTAGTAAGTGTACCAGAGGCGTCTCAAGTGGGAAGATCAGGTACTCTTTTCTAGAATATCTATTAAATTATACTGTTTTTCTTATTTTTGACAGAACATTTCAATTTGCAATGCAAAAATATCCAAGTCTCACTTTAGAAGGCTGTAACTTCGTAACCGAACACATTTTGTATAAGGCAATTTTGCGTATATTATATTCTTTTGATGTGTATCGAACAGAATAAAGATAATTTTGAACATTTCTTGTAAATAAAATAATAAAAATGTATTAAACAAAGATTTATATCATAAAATTCGTTGAACTCAAATGTTAGCCACATAAATTATGAATTAAACAGTAACTCGTTAACGGTTACGTTTAGGAGATATGTTTATATGGACTTTTTGACTCTAAATAAGTTCTGGAATTCATCCTTGAAATATTGCCAGTACGTTTTGGGACACACTGTCTGTCTGTATGTATATATTAAGAACATACAAAAGGAAAGGTTCAACGATAGGCGATACAATTTTACACAATTCTAATTCTAAAATTGAGGCATTACTAGTCTTTCTATTACTCGCAGTATAAACGTTTCAAAACAATTTCATTTCTAAATGTTTAAAAAACCCTATTATAATCTAAATTTCCAAACTTGTGGTCTAATTATTTGCTGTAGTTTGTACAAAATGATAATCTAAATGAAAATTATCTTCGTGTCTACAGGAAACGAAGATTGAATATACCAATAAAGTAAGAAGGCGTATAATTTGAAACCAGCCAGTCGCTCACTGTCACACAGAGTTTACTATTTAGATAAACATCTAGAAAGACTTAAGACACGAAACCTTCGTTTGATACCTTACTACTTAGCAAGACTTGACGGTAAAATTTTTAGGCATTCATTGAAGATTTTAAAGCCATGGAATGGGATTATGCTAATAATTCAGTAACCAAGAGCATTATTTCTTAGATGAAGGTGATGTGAAGATTATGAATAAGAGCAATTTTAGAATTTAGTAGATTTATCAACCTACTTAACTATTATGAGGATGCAACAAAGACATATGTACGAGGGGAGTTTTTATGTTATCTACCTAGCTATGGAAACAAAATGCTTTCGTGATAATTTTATTATGTCAAGTCTCTGTGACATTTTAGAGTGTATCCAAGTTTGATACAACTCGCTTAAGATTTGTCATTTCTGTATAGAGTTTGAGGTGCAAAACTGAGTGATTTAAAACTCGAACACAGAAGCTTCATAAAATTTCTATCGAAAGAATGCAATAATCCAAAGAATATCCATGAGAGAATGGTGGCTTTGTATGGGGAAAATAGACCTTCCTATTTTCAAGTTAAATTTGGTGTAAGCAATTCGAATGGGACAGGGAGTCCATTCAGGATGACCCAAAGTGCGGAAGACCTCTTGAAGCACGAACACAGAAGTCCATAAAGAAAGATTTGGTGTTGACTGATCGCCCAGTGACAGCTTCAGTTATTGCAAGAGAAACAGGTATATCAGAAACATCTGTTTTTAAAATCCTTCATGTAGATTTGGGAATGAGCTAGTAGTCAACATGATGGATTCCCAGGCTGCTCACTCCTAAACCAAAATTGTGTAGGCGACAAATTTGCGAGGATAATTTGGCGACTTTATCCCAAGATGAAGACTTATTCTTTAAAATTGTAACTGGGGATGAGACATGGCTACACAACTGTCCCAGCAATGGCTTCATAAAGGGTCTCCACCACCCAAGAAGGCGAAGACGCAATTCGCAGCAGGAAAAATGATGGCCACAATTTTCTGGGATACTGAAGGGATTTTACGGGTCGAGTATATGTCAAAGGGGTCTACAATAACAGGAAATGTTTAGAAAGAAACAATAATCAATTTGAAAGCAGCTATACGCAGGAAAAGACCTCACAATTTTGCCCAGAAAACTGTGCTCCTGCACCACAACTGCAGAGTGCATAAAGCACGAATCGTTAAAGAAGCAATTGATAAATGCGGCTTTGAGGAATTGCAACATCCACCGTACAGTCCCGACCTCGCCCCTTGTGGCTATTATTTCTCCAAAACTAAAAAAAACTTGAGAAGGCGTCGCTTTTTGTCGAAAGAGGACTTGAAAAACTCTGCGGAGTCGTATTTTGCAAAGTTATCAAAAGATTTTGTTTTTCAAAGGCATAGCGATATTAGATAGACGTTGGAATAAGTATGTAACCGTTAATGGCTCTTATGTTGAAAAATAAAATTTTTTTGTTCGTTCTCTAATTTGTTTCCTTCATACTTAGGTAGATAACATAAAAAACTCTCCTCGTACAATTTATAAGCAATATAAACCGTAAAATTGTTTAGTTGTTAATTACACATATATTGCAGGACATTGAAAATGCAACACCTACTAAAAGTCAATATATTTTAATAATTTTTAGGTAATAAATTGGGGCCACATATTACATGATTAAAATTTCTTGACGATTGAAACAGGAATCCATTGTGTTCTGTCTAAAAATAAGCGTCACTGTTTGTTATAATGCTTGTTTTTAAAGGTTTAAGTATAGTCTCAGTTTTATTCTGTTATTGCTTTTAAAACATTATTTTCCGATGCATCGTGTACGTAGACGCGGTAATTTTCGTCGACTAAGTGCTTTTCAAAAGGGACGAATAATAGGGATACGAAAAGCTAGAATGGTTCTGCAGTAAATCCTACTAGAGTTGGCAGACTCGCATCTACCGTAATGGAAAACCTGGACAGAAGAGTATAGACAACGTCGTAGAAGTATCAGAGCTGCCCGGAAAACTAATGACCGCAAAGAAGGCCTCCTAAGAATACATGCAGTACCACCAGGTCAACTGTCAATGAATGAATGGCTGCTACAAAAAACAACTCTATGTTTAGCAAATTTATCGCAGAATGAGGTCTTTTGGTCTTGAATGCTACCGACTGCGCCTCATCTTGCCATTAATCCAAAGGAATAAAGTAAGAAGACTGCAGTAGTGCCAGATGTGTGTCCAGTAGTATCAGGAATGGAATCGGATAGTCAGGGGTCAAAGTAAGCCGGGACTTTCCGGAACGCCGCCGTTCTAGTAAAAGATTTAGAAATTGAACTCAGTTCCGGTTTAAAATCACCAGGCAACTAAGAAAAATAATAGTTTATTTTTCCTGAACAATCTACCACAAAAAAAATGAAACCAAAATGATTTCTCACAGTAAAGTGTGCTCCTTATATACCCGTCCGGAAAAGCGGGCGGTGGGAGGTAGAAGCACGGTCAATACTCATGCGTTACACTCGACACCATCGTGTACGTCACAAGCTTGTTGTGTTTCGATAGTTATTAAACCGTTCAACCTACTGCGTTCCGGCAAAACATCTTTTCTACTTTCACCCCTGCAACCTGCAAGTAGTGTTTAGTGGTAAATTACGATTTTGTATGAGCCCACAATGAACGTAGAAAGGTTCGCAGAAGACGTGGAGAAAGACGGGACCGTGTGTGCGATATTATATGCAAAAATTCGCGTCAATTAACTGTTCCCCCGATGTATCTACAGCAGTTTAAACGTAAGTTTAGATTTCCCGGGACATCATACCGCATGAAGATATCGATCAACACTTTCGAAGCATGCTTCACAGAGCTAGAAATTGTATATTAACTCAAGGTTCTGATTCATTATTGCATTTGAGGGCTACAACAAACTGTACCCAATTAAATCACCCAAAAATTATTAAAATACATATACGTTTACTGGGTGCTGCACTTTGCATGTCATGCAATACATTTACATTATCAGTACACATTATGAAACTGTTAAACTAAAACACTTATTAATCAATACTGCATTGCTTAATATCACTGTCAATTTATGTCTGACAATAAACGACAGTAACATGCGATTGTAAACAGAAACCTATCAATATTGCAAACGTCTCGGTGGGTATTATTTACCCATAAGTGCTTAATTTAAACTTAGTTTGACATTTAACGGATTAATTGTCATGTTTTACGCAGTTTGAGGTTAGGATCGATTGGTTTACTCTTAATAGTTTACGGTGTAGGCTACAATAATTTAGAAATTTGAAAACACAAAACTGTTTTATTATTTTTGAATTTGAGATTTTTATATATTATATGTTGAAACGTTTCGTGCTTTTATATGAAACTTTTGTGATTCGGAACCTGATCGTGGTAGCAATAAAACACACATATAAATATATACAAAAACTAATTTATTTAATTTAACAAAATATTGGTACTACAAAGTATCGAATTACCAGGGTTGTTCAACATCTGGCTACCGCTTATACGTGGAATATGTGGACCGATGCTGGCGTTTAAATTAGTTACAGTGTCCTGCTGATTTGCGCTGTCTAAATGTTCGGGAACGGCCCCGCTATTCAAACTTGCAGTTGCCGACTGACCGCCCATTTCCGCTAGCAACGATGCTTTTATACCCTGTATGCTTTGTTCATATTTATCAGAAAATTTTGAAAACATTTCAAACATCATTTCCTGCATTTTCGACATTAACGCATCTTGCTGGCTAGCAATATTTTCATCCGCCATATTAGTGGTTTCAGAATGATTAATATTTGATTGATTTTGTAATTTTGACTGCAGGCGCGTCGTTGGTGGCATCAACAGCAGATTTATAATAAACCTAATTCTAATTGTTTAGTTGCTACTGATCAGGGTCCCTGCTCGGGCGCCAATGAAACGTTTCGTGCTTTTATATGAAACTTTTGTGATTCGGAACCTGATCGTGGTAGCAATAAAACACACATATAAATATATACAAAAACTAATTTATTTAATTTAACAAAATATTGGTACAATCACCCGGCTTTGGTGGTTTCGTTGTTGCTAGCTTGCGCAATGAATGGTTTTTGGATTTCACTGAACCCAAATACAGCTTAATTCGACGCACGAAATCCAAGATGCACCTTTACTCGAAGCACTCAATTGGTTTTTACATCGATGCACTTAACACTTCTGGATTTCGCTAACAGAAATCCAGCTTTGATTGATGCACTTAACACTTTAGGATTTCTTTTCTTTGACGACCACACGGTCAAAAACACAACCGCCCTTCTTGAGGTTCCCTTGACCTCTGCCTGGTCCTCACTCCCAGCGTTACCACCAAAGCTCTCTAACATGTGTTTTTAAATATAAGTAAGGGTGTAGGGTGTGTTACATACCCCCCCTTGACTAATAGACCATTAACAAGGTATATTCGTCAAATTACAACATAGAAATTATATTTACAAACTATAACAGACATTGACATTTATCTTAAAATTAATAATACAGCTAATATTATTTAACAACATATGGCTTCAAATTTAGTATATTGTAAATTCCTTTTGATTTATGGTTAACAATGTTTTGAAGTTCATATGCATTATTATGTAATACCCGTTTAATTCTGTAAGGGCCTTCATACAATAAGAAAAACTTTTTAGTTTCTTTTGCTGCTACATTAGATGTATTTAATGCTTTTAATAGAACTAAATCACCTTCCCCGAACACAATTATATTATTTCTATATTTTTGATCATGCTGTTGCTTCCGTCGACGTGCCTGTCGCTGTGATCGTTCGTTAGCCAGAAAGATGCGTTGCTCCAAAGAAGTTTCAATTCTTGTACTTGGAAATTCAAGCAACTGCGTAAGCTTGTCGATTGGTTTCTTATTAAACATTAGTTCATAGGGAACCATATTCGTACTTTCATGATTAACTAAATTTAACCAAATATTTATTTTTTCTATAGTATTATACCAAGACGCATGCTTTTCATGACAATACGTACGCATAATCCGTCCAATCTCTCGCATAACCCTTTCACTAGGATTAGACTGCGGATGTCTTATAGAAGAAAACGTAACTTCTATATCATGTTCTGCTAAAGTATTTGTCCACTGTTTTGAAGTAAACTGAGTTCCGTGATCTGACAAAACCCGAATCGGTTTCACAACCCTAACACACCAGTCCTCTAAAATTTTTCTTAATGCAGATTTAGTCGTTGCACAGCGTAATGGGTATAGACGTACAAATTTTGAAAAACAGTCTAGCACAACAAATATCCATTTCATGCCATATTTAGACGCCGGTAACGGTCCATAAAAATCAACACACACCAGTTGACCTGGTGACTCGGCCAAAACATGTTTCATCGTTCCATGCCTGGTAAAATTCGGCACTTTTGCTTTTTGACATATATCACAATGAGCTAGCTGCACACGAATTTTTCTCCTCATATTGCGCCAAGTAAAATTTTCACAAATAAGTTTGTATGTTTTTTCAGCCCCAAAATGTCCAAACTCTACATGAAAATAATCAATTATTTTTGGTATTATTTCACTAGGAACTACTAATTTCCACGAAGCATCCTCTCCCTCACCTCTCTTAAACAACACTTCTTTGTAAATTTTAAAGTTATGTAACATTGAATTGTTATCCAAATTTACATCTTGGCAATGAATTTTTTGAATCACATCTTGAATATAATCATCGGTCTCTTGCAAAGCAACGATGTGCTTAAAATCATTTTTTAATGATTTCCCTACCACGCACTCTAATTTTGATATGAGTATCCCGTCGTTCGGATCTATATCACCTACATACCCCACCGGATATCTACTTAACACATCCGCGCCTACATTATCCTTACCTTTGCAATGCTCAATTTTCGCGTCGTATTCTTGTAAGTACAAAATCCATCGAGATAATCTACCTGATAACAGTCGACACTGATTCATAAATGTCAGTGACTGATGATCACTTCTGATTGTTAATTTTGCTCCTAATACGCAAGTTCTAAATTTTTGCAGTGCGTAGACAATAGCCAGCGCTTCACGTTCAGTTACGGTATAATTTTTTTCACTCTTAGTCAAAAGTCTACTTGCGAACGCAATTATGTGCTTTTCATTATTTACAATTTGGTAAAGCTCTGCAGCAACACCAATGTCTGAACTATCAGTCTGTATATAAAAACGTTCGTTTAATTTAGGTTGACAAAGCATTATTGTATTTGCAAAATTTATCTTTATGTGGTCGAACGCGCGTTGCTGTTCCTCATCCCACTTCCATTTCACCCCCTTCTTTAGTAAATCAGACAGCTTGTGTGTACTTTCAGCATATCTATTTATATATTTACGGTAATAGTTACATAATCCTAGAAATGCTTGTAACTGCTTTATTGTTTTTGGTCTGGGAAACTCCGAAATAGCTTTAATTTTTTCTGGATCTGTCTTAATACCTTGTGTGGTCAAAATGTGACCAAGAAATGGAACTTCATTTCTAACAAAAAGACATTTTGATAATTTTACTTTAAGATTAGCTTCGCGAAACTTTTTAAACACCGTCCCTAAATGTTCAAGATGTTCTTCGAATGTTTCCGATGCCACTATGACGTCATCAACATAATACTCCGCAAAATTTGTAAGTTCTTGTCCTAAAACACGTCCTACTGCCCGACTAAATGAGGCGACACTTGTGGACAAACCAAAAGGTAATACACGGAATTGATAACATTTGCCATTGTGCAAAAACGCCGTATAAGGTCTAGAATCCTTATTTAATTTTATTTGCCAAAACCCCGTAGTTAAATCCATCGTAGAAATAAATTTAGCTTGCCCAAATTTAGCAAAAATATCTTCTGGATTATTCGGACTTTCTCGATCTGGCAACATTCTCGTATTTAACCAGCGAGCATCTAAACACAACCTAACGGAGTCATCTTTTTTCCTAACTAGAACAATAGGATTAGTATATGAACTCTTACTTCTTTCTATAATCCCCCACTCTAACATGCGTTGTATCTCTTCGTTCACTTTTTCCCGAAAAGCGTATGGTATTGGATATGCACGTTGTGTAAAGGGCTCATCATTTTTCATAATAATTTTATGTTCATAACCGGTCATACATCCCGGCCGATCTGAAAATATATCCTCATGCTGTACTAACACCTTGTATAATTTTTCGCGCTGTTCTTTATTTATTCGTTCTACGTTACTTACTACTTTTCTAATCCTATCTACATTATGTAACGCAAACGAGGTATCTTTGCTGTCAGGAGCATTTTTATCAATTATTTCCGCATCTACATTCAGAACATTAACTCGTATCGATTGTTCTAGTTCTGCATGATTTTGAAATGCACATTGTTCAGCTACCATATCATCCCGTATCCAAGTAATAGTTCCTAATTCTAAATTTAGTTTAACACTATTTCGGTGCATCCAGTCTATTCCAATTATAATAGGACGTATTAATTTTTTAATTACTAAACACGGAACGTCAAATTTAGATTTTCCTATTCTAATTCCTAATAGTATTTGAATTGTAACACGTTGACTTCGGTAACCCGTAGCCCCCGTTACCGTAACACCTCTAACTGGAAGAATAGGAATTTCGCGATTTCGTTTAATAGTTTCGAAATATTCTTCAGAAATTCCGGTGACTTCGCTACCTGTATCAAGTAGTGCATCAACTGCATGCGTATCTTCAACTAGAACAGCAATTTCTGGAGATTTATATCGCGATACCCTACTTTCTTTACTTACCTCATTTTCATTTAACAATGTTTCATGCCAATTTTGAAAAACCGAATTAACTGCTACATTTTCTAAGGGAGCTCCAATTTGTAAAAGGTTATCAGGTCGCCTTGGAGTTAACGACCTGCCTATTGGGAGTTTCCCTGATCCTGATTTTCAAGAACACCTCCCGTTGTTTTGATTTCGGACCCGTTTTCCCTATTTCCTTCCTGGTTTATTTCCCGCCTGGCCGTTTGATTAGCGTCGTTGATGTAAACACCATTTTCAACTCTTCCAATTGAACCAGTATTATCATTCGTTTGCAAATTACGAATGCAAACGTCTCTACTCGCTTGTCGACGATTTTCACTATTTTGAGAATTATTACGATTATACTCGCTAGTACCGTATTCTCGCCTGCATTGATTGTAATTTTGCCTATCATTTGTAGCTTTGTTATTTTGAAAATGTTGACGGCTAGGTGTGTTCCATATACCCCTAACAATTTTATCTCGATTTTCAATTTCGTCTTTGTACCGTAATAAATTTTTTACACCCGCAACTGTATTTCCGTTACTGCATGACCGAATACTCCACTCGACATCACCCGGAAAATGACGTATAACGGCATCAATGATTTCTGCATCATCCATAGGTGGTATCAAAAACCTAGCAAACGACACCTGTTTTAAAAAATAGTCGCCCATATTTGAGTCGGACCCTTTTGTATATTTGGCAGTATACAGCTCCGACCTGTATTTACGCTGCCTTTCCTTGCCCCAATACTCATCTAAAAATGCCTGCTTAAAGACTGCGTAATTAAAAAATTCGCTGCAAAAAACCATGTACCATGATTTTGCTGGACCTATTAAACCTTTTATTGCCACTTGTAGTTTAACTTGTGGCGGAACGCTCATGTATTCAAAATAATCCTCGATATCCGAAATAAATTTAACGGGATGATTTGCTTTTATATCTTCGGTTCCTGAAAACTTGGGCAATTGGTTTGTAATATATGTTTGAGCCGCAGAACTACAAAGTATCGAATTACCAGGGTTGTTCAACATCTGGCTACCGCTTATACGTGGAATATGTGGACCGATGCTGGCGTTTAAATTAGTTACAGTGTCCTGCTGATTTGCGCTGTCTAAATGTTCGGGAACGGCCCCGCTATTCAAACTTGCAGTTGCCGACTGACCGCCCATTTCCGCTAGCAACGATGCTTTTATACCCTGTATGCTTTGTTCATATTTATCAGAAAATTTTGAAAACATTTCAAACATCATTTCCTGCATTTTTGACATTAACGCATCTTGCTGGCTAGCAATATTTTCATCCGCCATATTACTGGTTTCAGAATGATTAATATTTGATTGATTTTGTAATTTTGACTGCAGACGCGTCGTTGGTGGCATCAACAGCAGATTTATAATAAACCTAATTCTAATTGTTTAGTTGCTACTGATCAGGGCCGCTGCTCGGGCGCCAATGAAACGTTTCGTGCTTTTATATGAAACTTTTGTGATTCGGAACCTGATCGTGATAGCAATAAAACACACATATAAATATATACAAAAACTAATTTATTTAATTAAACAAAATATTGGTACAATCACCCGGCTTTGGTGGTTTCGTTGTTGCCTGTCTTGGCTTGCGTAATGTAGCTTTTGGATTTCGCTGAACCCAAATGCAGCTTAATCAGAAGCACGAAATCCAAAATGCACTTTTATTCGTTTTTATAGACGCATGTTTATTATAACACCTTTAGTATAGGCAATGTAATTATGATCAAATTTAATATGAAAATATATTTTAAAATAATTTAAATAATTAGGAAACTCCAAATTGGTAGTTCCTTCTTGAAAAAATTGCAACATATTTTTCGGCACAGTGTTGCTAAAAGTGTACAGTAATAAACAGTATTACAGTAGCTGCACCTTAAAATCTTGCAATAGAAAGATACAGGGTATTAATAACCTAAAACTATCAAAATATAGTGACAGTTTTCTGTGCTGCTCTGAGATTTTCGTTAATTTTGTTTTGCCACAAATTTTATCTTCATATAATATATAATAATTCACTGTCCGCGTATAGCGTTTTCTCTTATTTCGTGAATTTCATTGCTCTAGTTTTCAAAGGTCATTTGGTAAAATGTAATTTATTTAAGTAAGTCTTGTTACTGTCCAATTATTTATTGACATGTTTCGTCGTTCATTGTAAATCTAAAGAGCATAGAATGCAATAGAGAGGGAGTGACGGCAGGAGGAGCAGCTGATGTAGCTTTATATAAATGGTGTGTTCTGTAAAAGGAGGCATACGTACCATCCCACCAGAAAAATGATCATTTTTAAAATTCGTTTCCTGTGGATTATGTATAATAGAACATTATTTTTTTAAATTACCTTCCGTGGTATTAGTAAGGATAGAAAAAATAAACCAGCTTGTCAGCAAAGTTAGGAACGTTTGAAAAAATTTTAAACACAATTGTAGATGTTTTTTACTTCCCTTCACGGAATGTCTTCATTTCGTTTTCCATTTAATAAGGCCTTGTGATTTTTTTGAGAAATTCTACTTTTGTTGATTGACAACAAAACAACAGCAGATTTCAAAATATTATACATCATAACTGGTCTCGTAAATTCTTGATTTAAATTTTTTCTAATGTGTTTATAATACAAATGGTGTCAATATTTCAATAACCACATATTTGATTTTTATCTCTTTTTCAATTTTGTTATCTTCAATAGCTAATTAGCATCTAATGATATCATGCCTTATACTGAATTAGTGGTCAGTAGCGCCACGTCATCTGCATGACGAAATACTACTATTTTTTGTGTGCCATTTTGTACCATCTCCTTCCCTTTTTTTGGTTTATTATTTCGTGTGTTACTATATTAAATAATAAACGATCGAGAGAATCACCAAGGTTAATGTATTAGGTCAGTAAACATTCATTCTACTTCTGTTTGAATTTTATATTTGTGATAGATAGCTTTAATGGTTCTAATTGTGTCCACGAATACTTGTCTCTTATACAGGGTGTTAATGAATACGTGTTACAAATGTATAGAGTATGCGGGGGATTCAAAAAAGACGCGCTTATAATAAGAAATTCGTACCCGGAAACGCACCGTTTTAGAAGTTATTTATCTGAATATTATTTAATTGGGTTATACCTTTTTCTAAATGACCTCACATTTATTTAACCTTCTTGCAAGAAGTATTGCCAGAACTGATGGAAGAAGTACTGTTGGGGATTCGTCAACAGATGTTGCTGCAATATGACGATACGCCATCATACTTTTCGTTTGCCGTCCAAGACCACATCAACCAAGTATTCGGTGACGGTATTGGATTGGCTGAGGGGCATTAATAGTGTGACCGCCACATTCCCCGGACCTGACTCTCTTAGATTTTTCTCTATGGGCCCATATGATGAGTTTGGTTTACGAGACGCCCGTCAAGTTTGAAGATCTGCTAGCGCATATTCTAGCTGTAGCGTAAGAACTCCACACAACGCCCGGCGGCAATATTGACCTTTGTGCAAGAAATATTGTTAGAAGTACCATTGGGGATTCGTCAACAGATGTGGCTGCTACATCATGGTGTCCCAGCACACTTTTCGCTTTCCGTTCGAAACTACATCAGTCAAGTATTGGATGAGGGAGATAGATTGGCCGAGGGGGACTAGTATTGTAACCGTCACTCTCCCTGTACCTAACTCCTCTAGTTTATCTTAATGGGGCCCTATGAGGGGTTTGGTTTACAAAATGCCTGTCGAGTCTGAAGTAAACCTGCTAAGTACGTATTCTGGCTGCACAGGAAGAACATCAATCAACGCCTGGCACTATTGAAAGAGTAAACCACAATCGCAGTTGTTGATCATGATTTTCAGCAATTGTTGTAGTGTTTGATAAAAAAATAAAATTGTAAGGAGTATTACTTGTAGTGTTTGACTATTATGAGCATTACTGCGAGCACAGTCTTCGATCGAAAACGGTGCTTATCCGGATATGACTTTTTTATTAAGTCGGTCTATTTTTAATCCCCTACATACCCATAAATTTGTAACACGTATTCATTAGCACCTTGTATAATAAATGCATTAAATGATTAAGCTGAACATCATCATCATCATCATCATCATCTGACATGGAGCCGACTCGAGGGTCAATCCTGGATACGCCAGGCCCACCCCATGCCAGTAGGTGGTTATGGATGTAAGGGATAAGGTGGGATCGGGTGGGGCATTGCACAACGTTAGCATGTCTGCAGTGCATACCGCCAGACACCGCTGTTGCAACACCAGGTAGTTAGTAAGCTATGCATCAATGGGTGTTGAGTACGTAGCCGAGACCGTTATGCTCTGAAGCAGTTGAACCTACTACATAGTGCACCTATTGTAGTTCCCTAGGAAGTAATAGCTTCTTAAGAGGTACTCCCTGACTGAGTTAAATTGCCCTTTATGCTATGAGGCTTCTGAGCCTAATAGCCTGGGGATCGAGATTTACAGTGTTCGGAGGTCTTATCTAGTTAATGTGGAAGGCGAACAGAGTGCTCCTATCCTAGGTGCCTAATGACTAACTAACTACTGGAGATTTACCGCCCGGATTTCCATTCGGTTTCCATTGCATTGGCCGTGTGCTTCTGGATTGAACGTTCAGCGTTTCCCTAGCCGTCCCGTATACTCGGCTTACCTCTCGTCGGACCTCCTCTCCTCTTCGCGCCCATTCCTCCCATGCCTCTGTACGGATGCCGGTGCCCTGTATGTCCCTCTCCAGTGACGTCTTCCACGTGGAACACGTCCTCCGATCTTCTTTTCCTCCGGCTACATGACTTACCTCAAATACCTATCCGACTCCCATCATAGAAATAATGTAATCGAAATCCTAGCGACCTTGTTCCAAAACACCCAAAACTTGATACAAATCCGAGTAAGTCTTTCGTACATGTAAAATGTTTTGTAACAATAACATTTTTCGTTTTACACTAAAGGGGAAATTTGCAATTTAAATGCAATTTATTAAATTATGTAAGGATGAACAGACTATCGATGACTGCGATAATAAATAATCCTAATAATATAAAAGAAATAATTAATATTATTGGCAATCTCCAGCATCTGTGTGAATCGTACAGAGTAATAATAGTGAATATGTTTACCTTTCTTTTAATAATAAAACTGCAGTACGCTGGGCTGCTCACATACACAATTATTTGTATAATTGATATTGAAATGACAATATTGTAATAAATACCAACGTTTGCAATATTCCTACCTCTTCTGTGAATGATCTATAATTGTGGTTACACTCAGAAAATCTATCATTGTTGTTATTGCCTATTATAAATTTGCAATTGAAGTACAATTTATGTAATTTCGTAAGGATGAATAACCTATCAATGACCACGACAATACACAAACCCAATAATATAGATGAAATAACTAATATCGTTGGTTACAGTTTTGCAAAAAAGTTTAGTTTTAAACGAAATGGATGCTTTGTAGACCTTTCATACAGCAAAATTCAATACAAATCCTAGGAGCATTGTTAACGTACAAGATGTTTTTCCTAAAAAGCTTCGTGGGCACTATAATGGGAATTTTTCAAACTCTTATTTAGTACATGTTAGCGCAAAGTCAATAACAAAAGACTTCGGTCCGATTTCCGAGGAACGTATCACATTACATCAGAAATTACGCCCAGAAATGGTCTGCGAGACGGCTTGCCCGGGCAAGGGTCGTCTTCTGGGCCGATTCCAATGCCAGTGCAGAGCGCTCTCCACCCCTGTATCCCATTAATTACAAACTGTGTACTGCGTTTACACCGTGTGTTTCCCCAACCGTTGACATACATATCGGACGCTATTTCACCTCTTGCATTTTTACACAAATTTTTAAACCGTGTTATCAGCTCCAAAACTTCGTTTAGAGTCAACTAAAAATTAAAATTTTAAGTTTAAGATTAAAATTCGTATTTTGAGATTTATGGCGCTTTCTCCTCTTTGTGAAATTGTCCGCTCTTCGACCGTCAGTAAAATAGTAAACGCGGCTATTTTATTCCCCTCAGGGGTGGGCCCCGTGATTGAAGCTACTGTTGGCCAACTGTAGTCAGTTGACTCCAATTTGGTTGGTATTCTGTGTTGTTTATGACCGTTTCCCAGGAATTTGTTTTTTTGGTTGCTTCGGCTGGAAACATCCACTACCTGCGCCTACTCTTGTACCCGAAAAGTGACCCTAGCTGCGCTTCTGTTTGCCCGCTTTGCATTCATGTGCTACGCAATATTATTTTAATTTACATTATTTTATTTAATTGACTACACGTCCTGCAAACACCTACACAAAACTACTTAAACTTTAAACCACTTATCTTTTTTCTGTATTTCTTGGGTTTTCCGGTTCCCCTGTTGGTTCCCTTGTCGGTCACGGATCTTTCACCTGTAATCGATTTCCAGGTAGATCCCCCCTGGGCTCGTAAAACACACTGTAATTACACACACCAGACCGTGAAAGTTTGCACCCGAACTGTTCCTTTTTTAAAGGCTCGATAAACAGTTTTACTCGAGCGCACCGAAAAAGCATCTGTATCCCAGCGCGTCCCGAACTCAACCGCCCATTAAATGATTAAGCTGAACATGATTGAAATTTTATTACAAATCTATGAAATATAAATACACACATCAAAATGGTCTAGGGGACAAGGCTAAAAATAAACGTTGTTGCAACTAGTGGAAGTATTATGACACAACGATGAAACAAAACATAAAGCTGAACAATAATCTTTAATTTTAATAACAGAAACAAACAGAAGTTACTGTAGTTTGCTTATACTGGGTGTGTAAAAAATAGAGCATATTTTTAACTTACAAAGATGAAAGATTTGCACATTTAATACAGTGTATGGCCACCTCGACTGTTAATCACAGCTCGGCACCTATTGGGTAAACTTCTAATCAAATTGTCTATTTCATTTTGATCAATTTGTTGCCACTGCTCTTGTAAACAATTTGAGAGCTCTTCCCTTGTTTGAAACACCAAGCTTTGATTCAGAACACGTTTTCCCAGCATATCCCACACATGTTCTATGGAATTCAAGTCGGGGGATTGTGCCGGCCACGGCAGTACTGCGATATTGTGCTCATGTAAAAAATTTCTAACTGTTCTCGCAACGCGTGTTCGAGCGTTGCCCTGCAGTAAAAATTGTCCCCCGATTTGTTCCGCCTGTGGTAGTACAACAGGTTGTAGAATTGTGTCCCAATATGCGTTTGCCGTTAAAAAGCCTTCAACAAAAACCAGCTCAGTTCTACGGCCAATTCCAATTCCAGCCCAAACCATAACTGTTCCCCCTTGGTACCGATCAACTTCCTGAACAGTTGCCAAACGATTTTCATTTCCAGGTCTCCTCCACACCCTTAGTCTTCTAGAATATGGCCTCAAACCGAATCTGAAGAGCACGTGAGTCCAGTCTTGTTCTTGCCAGTTGATGTGTTCCTCGGCCCATTCTAATCTCCTTGCGCGATTGCCACGTGAAAGCACAGGAACTTTAACAGGGCGTCGAGCGTGGAGATCAACCTCATGCAACCTATTTCTTACAGTTTGACCACTGACTACCACTTGATGAACATTTTGGAGCTCAGTTTTTAGCTGATTGGCCGTAAGATTTCGGTTACGAAGACATTGGATTCGAAGAAATCTATCCTGTACAGCATTCGTTTTCCGTATGGGGCCAGGCTGTCTTTCTTTTACATCACCAGTTTCTTGATAACGCTGCCACAAGCGCCCAATGGTACTTTTACAAGAATTTACAGCAGCCGCCACATCTCGAATAGTCATACCTCCTTGTATCATGCCCACAGCTCTTAACTGAATATTACGGCTAAGATGCACTCTTTCCCTCTTTATTGATTCTAAGACACTATAAAGCCCAACTTGTTTCTTAATTCAATACACATAAACTGAGTAATCTAAAGAGCAAAAACACCTTTTCGATACAAATGTCATCAACTGAATACAACTGTTTTACAAAAACAGAAAGAAACGTCGCCAACTGGATCTAGAAATTGTCAGAATAAAACTCTGTATGCTATAATCACAAAACATTTTGATTAACGTTTGCAAACATACTTTTTACGTTTGTCCCCTAGACCATTTTGATGTGTGTATAATTGTTTGTTATACTCCAGGGTTTGCGCTACCACTTGTCATAGCACAACACAGCATCTATAGAAGATTTTCTATCTAAAGCACTATTGATCATCTGCAAAAAGATATTAATTGTATTTGTTATTATTTTCGTGATCAGTTTAACTACTTGCCATACGAAATATATACAGTGTGACAATTTAAAAACTTACAATGGGATGGGCTATATATCAGTCATATCACAAACGAAAGATGATATCAAAAAATGATCAAAACCGTTTGTAGGATAAAAATTGGGAACTAAAATGACATAAAAGAGAACTCAGCCCCATCAACCCCCTAGGCCCCTCCTTCCCCAACTAAAAAAGTTTAAATAGCAAACCCCTGCTTGTGATACATCATTGAAAAGCCTATAAAAAATGCTATCCAATGGTATAAATAATAATTGTATAGGGTGAATCAATAATTCTGAAATCTTACCTTAAAAGGAAAATTTAATGAAACTTTTGTTGAACTACAAATTTGTTAAAAATGTCAATGAAGTAAATGTTCAAAGTGGGTTCCGTTGTTTTGTAAACAATAATACAGCCTATTTTCAAATTCTGGACGAACTTTGGCCGTTCCGTGTGGTTCCGCGCTTTGTTGATTTCGCGCTCGGTTGCGTGTGACGGGACCGGCTATGGCTGGAATGTTCTGATTTTGTTGAGGTGTATTTGTATTTTCTTGCTGGTTTCTGTAGTGTATTTGTTTTTTGGCGAGAACCGGTTTCCAAGCGGGTGGTAGTCTTTGGGTGTCATCACGATAATTTAGATTTCTTGGGTGTTTCTCGATTTCTATTGCTTCCCTTATTATTCTTGATTTCAGGTGTCCTATGCTGGCCAGTACTTTGGTGTTTTCGAAAGCAATTTTGTGAAATGATGTGCTTACGTGTTGTGCCAGTGATGAAGTCTTCTCGTTCTTTCGTACGGCATTCTCGTGTTCTTCTTTTCTCACATTGACTCTTCTATTCGTTTGACCTATGTATGTTTGATCGCAGTCCTGGCAAGGAATTTCGTAGACACCTTGATTCTCCAGAGGTATCCTTGTTTTGGGGTTTCGTAGAATGGAGCTGATCTTTCTGTTTGTTGTGAATGTATTTTCCACATTGTGTCTTCGTAGAATTCTAGAGATTTTGTCTGTTGTTCCTTTGACGTATGACAGGTGGGCTTTGGATGCAAGTTTTTCCTTTTCATCCTGTGGCTTAACTCGGCTGGGCTTAAGTGTATCATTGATGATCTGGTTCTTGAAGCCATTTTGTCGCAGAGCTTTTCGGAGTTTCTTCATTTCTTGGTCTATGTTTTCAGGGTCCGCGAGTCACTGAGAACGAGTGACCAGGGTTTTGACCACTGATCGAAGTTGTGCTGGATGGTGGTGTGACTCCGCGTTGAGATAGCGGTCTGTATGAGTGGGTTTCCGGTACACCGTGTGGCCCAGGCTTCCGTCTGATTTCTTCTTGACCAAAACATCCAGGAACGGCGGCTGGTTTTCTGATTCCATTTCCATTGTGAATTTGTATGTATATATATATATATATATATATACATATTGCCTCAATTGTGTAAAGGATAACATCAGCATTTTTAACATCTCTAAACATAAAGCAATCGAGAGGCGTTACGTCGCGCGATCGAGGTGGCCAACGGTGTCTGCTTATTATTCTGTTATCAAAAATGTTTGCCTTTGATTGTTGGCGTGTTTAAAATTTGCTGGAAACAACTCTGACACTTTATACGGGTGCATATGTAGTAAATACTTTTTTGTAAGCCTTCTGGCACGAACCCTAGGAAAGACCTACAATATCCAGCAACTGAGTAACGAATATAACATTATGGTCATTACCTGTTTGACGACACAAACATCGTCATGGGTTGTTGGGAGTTGCTTCTGTTCCGCTGTTAAATATTGTGTACACGTAAACTTTCCTTTACAGACGCTGCCTATTTCATTGTGTCCTTCAACAATACGATGTACCCACTGAAAATTTTGTACACGATCGGTTCGTTCGTGAATTACTCTTTGAACTGATTGAAGCAAGAACAATAGGAATACTGCTACACACAATTTTGGTCACGTTCTCAGAAATAGAAACGAAAGCAATAAAAATGACAGTTCACAGCATTATGCGCACGCACCTATAATACACTTGGGAGATATAAATTGTATTGATAAACAACCGGTTCGCAGAAAATACCTTACGAATTGTTGATAATAATAGGGCTAAATCGGGAATCATGTATATTTGTCATATACGTACAATAAACTTCTTAAATTACTTAAATACGTGGGGTTTATAAAACCACCACTAATGCAACATGCACGAGTTTAAAAAAATTGTGTAAAAAGAATGTTAGTACGAATTTCAATGTAAAGATTTTGGAGTAAAAGTCATGCATCCAGGCGTAGGTCGAGCCTATGGAACGCAAAACACTCCCGAAAGATAATTTTACATGTTTATGATTCTATTAAGGTCGTATAAGCAGACTGTAACAAGGAATTAAGGTAATTTGGTCGCAAGCGGAAAATGAAGTTATAAAGATACCGTCTTCTCAAAGGAGACCCTATTGTGTTGAGCTGTAATAATTTGAAATTTCGGTAATCAGATTTCGCCTTGCGTTTCACTAACTTTAATACATTTTGATGTACAAGCCTAATTTATTCATCGTATGAATTGTAACAGTTATGTGGATCAAAATAAAAAGTTACAAGAACTTAGAGAAATACAAAAATGAAGCTGCCATAAATACTAAGGTCTTGTAGTATTCAAATATGAAGGCTAAATATTCACAGGATTTTTAAACAATCACATATGAGGGTTATTTGGAAATTAAGGGCCGATCGGCCGTAAAACAAAAACGAAATGTTGAAAAGATTTTATTATGCTGAAATATTACATAAGTACGCTCCTAAACGATTTCTCTACGCTTTCCCCATTCGAATATAAACACTTATCATAGCGTTGTATAAATTTTTCCATAGCTTCGTCATAGAAAGTTGACGCCTGTGACGAAAATCCATTTTGTGTCGTTGTTTTGAGGTCGTTGCCGTTATGAAAAGGGTCGCCAGTTACAATGTGATTCAGGTACTCAGCGCCATCAGATTCGTAGATCAATATTGTAAACATATCTATTTAGCACCCACCTCGCACAAAGTTTGTGGTACTGTAGGCTGTTCGTTCAAATTTCATACAGTGCCGGACTTGAAATCGGAGAAAAATTTCCGGCCATTTTCAAAATCGTGAAATGCCGATCTTTACAACTTTCTTATTCACTTTTTCCACAAGATCGTCGTTGATAACAGAAAGTCTTCTACTGCAGTCCTCATTGTGCACGTTTGTTCGGCCATCTCTGAAAATCCTACACCAGTGCTTAACCTTTTATACACACATGATGTCTGGACCATAAACTACTAAAACGTTAACCATGAAGTAACTAAAGGTAAATCGCAAACAACGGCAATGTGGATTTTCAATTACTCTTGATTACCACATAGTAATATCATAATTATTCCAAGGATTGTTTGAGAATCGCTTGCTACAAAGCCATCGCATTTGCTCTTTATTCTAATACCACGCTCGAAATTCGGCCTTACTGCCTTCATTCTGTACAAAGTTATCAAAAACTGTTTTGGTATGGTATTGCATACTCTGTTCCGTGTGTTTTTACATTCATACTATCCCCCCCCCGAACCGCTTTCGCATTACTTCAGAGGGGTGCGGGCGTCCCTTACCACTAACCATTCATGCAGCATGCACCCTAAACTTAATTAACCGAAATGCGGTCACCCCAGCTGAGATTCGAAACCTCAGCGGAACGACTACAATTCGTGTGGCCTCGAGTGGCAACGCTTTGCCGCGCTAGACCACCGAGGCCCCCTACGTATTATACCTGACTTTAAACCATTTTACAGACAAATCTTTTGAAATATGTCCGATTATTAAAATTATAACTATGAAAATCATGATACATGAATCAAACAAATAAACACCAAAAATTAATAATAATAATAATAATTTTTTGCGTAAATACAGTTTAGATACGAAATAATCTTCATATAAAGCGTATTATTCATTTTAGTATATATAGAAATAAGATATACACGCAATTGCATAAATGTAATTTGTAACACCCGGTAGTAAAGTATTTTTAAGCAGTACTTCGAAGATCTTCTTTCATTCGCGAAATACAAATTAAGTAAAACATTTCTTTGTTGATTACATATTTCTAAAAACTCTCCGTGAAAACTCTTTTGCATAAGGTGCCGCTTTCCTTGAAGTTTCCAGAATTTTTTTCTGTTGCTATCTCAGTAGATTTATTTATGTGACTAATACCAAATAGGCTACAGCATTCAAAATATTATTACTGTTCGGGTATTAAGTGTATTAGCTAGGTCTCGGCTTCGGAAGCTCGTTCTGAATTTCCAGTAGCTTATTTGTAGAGAAAGTTGACCATTTTAATAGTAGCTAACCTTATAATAAGTACGCAATGCTGTTCAGTATGTATATAAGATTTAAGAATAGAACATCGGTTATATAAATGAAAGAAATATACGTTCTCTCTCATCCCAATTTCTAAAATAGAACGAGTTCCATAATTGCTTTTAGGAGTCTAGATATTCCTAGGGCTTTTCAAGATGCCGTAGCAGTGCATTTCTTCTAGTCTACCGTAGATTAATATTTTGCAGACCTTGTAGAAACATGATATACAAGGTGGTTTTAAAAATGTGCGAACAACTTTAACCACATATAGCTAAGGCTATTTATCCCCTAAATCACCTAGTAAATATTTTTAAAATTCGGACCATTACGGAGATATCGCGCCTCAAACTTTCTTTTTACAACAATTCACTAAAATGATAACATCTTTTTTGTTTCTTGTCCCGTTTTAATATACTCTGTTGATTTGGAAAGCTAACCATCCACGCTTATTTTTCAATCATGAAAAATGTACACTTGAGTGTGAAAAGTGGATGAAATCTAATCTGATCGGAAATTAAGTTTGGAATGTTATTTGAAATTATCACAATTCGACAAGAAACAAAAAATTATTTATATTTTAATGAATTGATGTAAAAAAGTTCGAAGTTCCATGTCTCGGTGAGGAATGTTTAAAAGGTTTACTATGTGATTTAGATGTTAACTAAGTATACATGGCTACAGTTTTTCGCATATGTTTAGAATCAGTCTGTATATTGCCATCGACTGACAGAAAACCTGTTAGTAGGTATAATCATAGGCTAATAAATATTTATTAGCCTATGGTATAATAATAATTCTTAAAATCACAAAACACTACAAACTTTATATGTAGTGTATGCGCTATATTTTTGTACAAGATATTTTAATGTTAGGAATAAAATCTGAATAAAACCGTAAGCTAGTAAAACCATACTTTTGACAGATTACAGCATATTTTTCATCATATTGTGCCTTTCCTGCCTTGGGGCGTATATCAGAATGTAATTGTGTCTTGGTATTATTCTGATAGTTGCCTATATTTTCTAAGAATGGTTTAACTTTAACATATATGCCGTACTGTTTCCCTTTCTCTATTTTCCGTACTAGAAAGACTGGGGTGTTGCATAACCTTCAGGGGATTTCAGGCAATTTGTTTTTCCTCCTGGAATACCGGGTTGCTTACTAAGCTTAAAATTATCAAAGAATGTGTCTCTATAGTTTATCTTTGTAAAATACTGATATTATAATAAGTGGTTTCTAGCTTAGTGAATATGAAACAACACCATATCTAAAAAACTATAATTTGTCAGATTGTACCACATTTTTATGGTTGAAGTTTTTTTTTTGGCATTAATAATATGGTCTACCCATACGAACTGTAGCTCACTTTAACGGCTAAAGTTTAAAATTTTTAATTTAAAAACGTTTCCCTTTTAGATAGTTCGCTATATATTTATACATATATAACGTGACCATTTATTTTTTTCCTCAAAACGGGACATCTACTAATTTTTAGGTAATAGTGTAGGGAGGCTGAATTTTCAGGTCTGAATATCATTTAGTTATTTTCTTTAACTTTTCACATGGGCTTATTGCACGGAAAAAACAAAGCGTTCGGAATGTGCGTATGTGAGCACTTCAGAATCGGCATTCTTGATTTTGTCTTTGTTCCCGTCGCGTCGACCGAAAACAATACATATTAGATGTGCTTATTTTCTGTCAGTACTTTCATGAGATAATTCATAATAACGTCTGATGTTTCGCCCGGTTGATCTTGAAATTCTAAAAGTTTGACTTATGTGCCTTCGTATGGTAAAAACAAATCGCACTAAAACAGGGAATATTTTCTTGGATCCGTCGTTCGAAGCATCAGTTAATATAGCAACACAGTTGCATTTACTGAGGAGACCTTTTAATTCACCTATTACTATTGGCGCTAACACATTTACAAAAATATCTTCTGTTTTAGCCCAGGCACATCCAAATTTCTGTTCGAAACATGTTTGAATTAACTTAGAAACACAATAGTTAGAGCGGAAACTGTGGTTCTCTTGCACCTTGTGGTAAGCCCACACACCTTCCGCCGTAGCAATTTCCAGATCTTTCGAAGTTTGTGAATCCGTTTTCTTAAAAAAAATAATCAAAGAAAAACTTGTAGCGGCAGCAAGATCGGAATTTTTATGTTTTTCTGATCTTAAATGCTGGTTAATATCGCTGGCACCTCCACGGGCTATGTTAAATTCTGCAGGACACTTTTCACATCTGACGTTGGGTGGAGTAGTTCTTTGCTTTATAAACGGGTATTTAGTCTGCAGATGAACATTAAAAGTACACTTGCGTTTAGGCATTGTTAAAATAAAGGGTTCATATAGAAGAAACTTAAATTAACTACAATAACACACGTCGATAAAAAAAGAATAATCAATCGTTAAGAAAGATGCTGTCTTGTACGTCAGGTTTGGGCATGTGTACTCGTATCCGAGGAGCGCGCGGACTACTTACAATGTGCGAGATTAATTGGCATGCCGATGATTTTAGATTTTTAGCGCCTTTTTTTAAAGTTGTTACCGTGGGTTGCTCTCTTTCTAAAAACGGGACATTTCGGCGTCCCGAAGCTGTGCTTGGGGACAACGGGACAGGCTACCTAAAAACGGGACGGTCCCGTTCAAAACGGGACGTATGGTCACTTTATACATATATAGCATTTCTTAATATGCAATTTAATAGAAATTCTAAATCTCTCAAATAATATATCTGACGGTCTTACTATGTCAGAACTCTCTTTTTTTTTAAGAGAAAAATTCAATGCTGTACAACAAACACAATCTAGTAAAACAACATAATAGATATTTTGGTAGCATACTGAGAAAGCTCAAGTGTAAAATGTGTACTAATTTTATCACAGAAAGCTTACCAGCCCTCAGGTAGGCGGCAACAAAACTTACAGTGTGGTTAGTTGACGCAACCCAAGCCGCTTTGATCCACGCTCGCCTGCTAATTAGCTGATTAATTAATTGCACATTCAGTCTAATTCGATCTCTACTTATTTATGAGCAACAACATTAATGTAATTACTACAGGTGTTACGGGAAGATTTTGATCTTTCAGCTATAAATTTAATGCTGAATTTATAAGCACAGCAAGCCGTCTGTAACGGAATAGTTTGTTGGTTAAGGACGCAAACTTCCATGTGTATGTGGTAAATATTTTATATAAAGCGTTTGTTTCCCATTTTCTGATCAGTTCAAAAATTGATAATATCAATAAAAATATTTAAATCCGTATTTTTACCCAAACGTTTATTTCATGTTTCTTGACACTTACTTTCTCTAAAGTGTATGGTCTTCATGCGGTCAATATCTGAGCACCACAAACGTTCAAAGTACACATTAAGGTTCTGCCTGTAGTATATGCAACAATATGTACATGTTAAAATTGTATGGAAATTCAATGTTAAAATAAATAGTTACTGATTCAACTTAATTAAATTTCGGTCTTTATATCGGTATTGCCATTTTATAGTTGAACTGCTCCTTCATTAAATTCCTAAGAACTGGCATGTTGCTATAGCTTATCATCAATAGTAAGTGTGGTTAAAATATTTCTGGCCCATAGCTGACTGCATTTATGTTATTTTATGGTGTCGAAAATTTAAGAATGGAAAAGTGGGAACTACGGATAAGCCGCAACCAAGTGCACGGTGTACTGCATTAACAGAAAACAAACGGCATCTGTGGAAGGCTTTATTAGAGGAAATCGTCGAATTTCAATTAGAGAAATTTCAGAAATTGTTGGTGCGAGTGTAGGATCTGTCCATAGTATTGATGATAATCTGCGTTATAGCAAAGTTTGTTCGCAATGAATTCCTCGTCTTTTGTCTAATGAATAAAAATGCTTGCGAATGGGCTTATCTCTGCAACACCTCACAGACTATAGGCAAAATGGTGATGACGTTCTTCTGTCAATACCGCAGAAGTTTAAAGCACAACCTTCTGCAGGCAAGGTGAGGTTAAACATTTTTTTCGACCATGAAGGACACTTGCTGATAGAGTTTAAGGAATTTGGAGTAAATGTCAATGCAAATCTGTACAATGAAATTTTGAACAAGCTTCATCAAGCAATAAGACGGAAACGTCCAGGAAAACTTCGGTGTGTGGTCATTTTGCTGCACGACAATGCTAGGCCTCATGTTGCTAATGTGGTAAAAGAAAATCTTCAACGAAAGAAATGGAGGGTTTTAGAGCATCCACCCTATAGCCCGGATCTATCGGCTTGCGGTTTCCACATTTTTGGACCGCTGAAAAAGGCGTTAAAAGGTCGGCATTTTGAGTCTGACGCAGAAGTACAGATAGCTGTGGAAGACTTCTTCAATCAGCAGCCACAATAATTCTATGAGCAGGGTATACGTCGGTTAGTAAAACAATGGGATAGGTGCCTTAACTGTGACGGTAATTATTTGTAATTAAATTGTTGAATAAATTTTTTATAGAACAAAGATGGGTTTCAAGTGAACACACCTCGTATATTAAATAAACGGTCCGTACAGTTACACGCAAAACATTCATACAAGGGCCAGCGTCAATCAGCTGTACCTTGTTGAAATACCTGAATGTAAATGTATTTATAAAGAAAGGGTTTCGAGACGTCCTAACTGTAGTCGTTACTGGCTACGACATTTACAGTAAAATCGAAAGAAGACTGCATACTCAGTATCAGCTGAGTTCACACATTAGTAAAATTAATTATTGAATTATTGAACAAAACGTTGCTTTATTTAATGAAATTACAACTACGGCTATCTTTCACTAATCGAAGCACTTACAAACAAATATTCACTGCTGACAATCGCCATGAATAACTGAAAATACGTGCAGTTTTTTAATTAATTTAATTAATACGGCGACAGACTACAGAAAGCCAAAAAAATTATTTTCACTTGATCGACATCTCAATGACGAAGGTTGAGTGAGCCGGCAGATATGCTGATGTCATTGGCAACCAAAGCAATAATAAGTATGTAACGAAAAAATTTAATTTGCAATAATTTACACCACAAGCATTTTTCCGGAACAATGAAGAAACGGCATGGCGGCGAACTAGTCGTTTTAAATACCAAAAACAATTAACTGAGGCATAAAGTTTCTGTTGATATAGCAAATCATCAAATGTTAAAGGGACAAAAGGGATCATTTTAGCCGTAGAAAGTGATAAGAAAAAACACACCTTAACCAAGTTATTGACTCTTGTTTCTATTAAATCCGACTTCAACATCGAATTTTAATTCAAGAAAGTCTTACGAAAACTTAATTCCAAAAGCAATTTTAACTCCACGCTATTTTCGCTGAGTACAAAACGGCTGTCCGTTTCAAGCGACTAGGCCACACACTCCTATCCTTCAACAACAGAGGTCTATTCTCAAAACAGGCCGAACTCACAATTCAGGACATAATTCCTGGATATACCTTCAAAATAAAATAATTCTAACAAACATTCAAATCCTAACGCACCAAAACCAGGCGAACGTCACAAACTTATGATAAGCACTACGGGTTGCCTATAGTAAGAATGATAGGTTCGTACTTTCCCTTGCAAGGCAAAAGGTTTGTTTTATGGAACATTATATTAATTTAAAACAAAATAGGTCCGACTAATCTTCTTCCAGTAAGGCCTACTCAAACTTTAATTTTCTCAAAATGCAACGTCTCAACGAACTGATGAATATTTGTCGCAGTTTAAATTTTCATATTTGACATAACCGGGTGGCGAAACCACGGTACATCCGTAAGCAAGTGTTGTCGCGGGCTTAAGCGAAATTGTGACACTTAAACGACGGCATGCTCTAGTGTAGGTTGGAGGAGGTGGGGGTTCCTTTTGTAAAATACACCGCGCTTAAATTTGATCAAATTCAGAATAAATTCGTAATAAGAGTTAATTAAGATTAAACAAGGACACGCACAGGCGAACCCAAAACAATTAAATCTAAGCTAATAATACATAAGAAATACTGCAGAAAGGCTTTGTACACGCAGTATTTTCTTATACAGCTAAAGTTTTCGAATAAAAGATACACAATACGAACTAGTTTCAGAAGATTTCACAATCAACGGGTTGCGTTTCAGCCCCCCCCCCCCATACACTAAATGGAGCTACTGAAGGTGTAGTGGTGGAGTTTTTGCAATTAGCTTCTTTTGAAACCGCTTGCTTTTGGCAGATATTTCAGTATTGCGTCATACGACGAAATTTCCCAAATCGATACTTTAGTCGATATTTTCGAAATTTTTGGGAAACCGAATAGTCCCTTTTTTTGTCACGCCATGAATGGTACCCCAGAAAGCGAAAGTAATTACGTATTGGTAAATTACACTGACTCGGACGCCCGAGGGTAATTTTAAATTTGCCTAACACTCAGGCCGAGAGATAGAGCCTGACTTCTGTCTTCACCCCGCACTTAACAGTGTGAAGACTCGGATTATAGCGGCGTTTGCAGAAAGCTAAATAAACGTAGCGCATACAGGGTGCGTTCAATAAAAGCGGCAGAACGTCACAGTGTTCTTTAGGGCATCAGTACCATCATCATCATCATTATTTACTATCTTAACAACCAAACACAAACAGGTAGCTTGTAAAACTGTACATATATTATTTCTGAAAAAGAAGTGATGGAGTAGTTTTATAAACCTACTAGAAACAGGAAGAAACTCAATCATCTAGCTCACATTTCTGGCTTTACATATTTGCAAAGATATACTCACATATTAAGATTCGTCTTCTTAGTCCCATATTTTAACATCCGTTACTTGCAATGTAAGTGGCAGGCATTAACTAAAAATATTATACTTAAATTATTCAAAGTGAATCAAGCTAACACATGTTAATAGTTCAGTTAAGGTTTGAAATATAGTACTCCGGCTAATGTTATTTTACCTGGAATGTCGAATCGCTAAAATAATGTATTCGAATTTAATTTTTAAATGGTTACTGATCCTTCTTAATTAATCCAAATTAAGAAAGGTAATATCAACACATCGTGTTAAATATTAAAATGCATGAAGAAGAAAGCTCTTGCTTTCTTATTTCACAGAGTATCCAATAAGCTACTTACAACATATTACGATGGTGTGGATGAAGTGGATATAGCAATCATCTTTGTGCTTAGCTTATGCATTTAGGTAAACGCTTCAGACAGCTTAATTTGCTACACTAACATACTAATTGGATACGCTATACATAAGTTAGGTGACTACACCATTTAACAGTAGCGGTATACAGGCTATTTTAAATTAAAGCCTTACCAGGGGTTCAGGCTGATTAGATTTTGGGCAAATTGTAGGCTTGACAAAGCTTAATGAATTAAATACATAGTAAAACAAGAATCCCAAGTCAAAAATAGCTCGATTAAAGGATAAAACTGCTCAAATTTTCATTTGGCCTGATTTGTTTCAAGTCGTGCTCTTTTCTTTAATATTTTAAAATTGCTTGTTTTGAAAAGCATTTCTTATTGTAAACTGTGACAATTCTTATTAAATCAATAAACTCCATATCCGTCTCTTCGTCTCACTTTCTCCTTGTATTCCCTCCCTTTCTTTCTCTTCTTGCTTTGTATGAATAAATAAATCCCATACTTTTTTACAATTGGATTTTATGTGTACCAGGAGTATTCAAATTTATTTATAAAAAATGGCATTACAATATTACAGCGATGAAATATTACTTTGCAACATTATTCCCTTATCTAGCGCTATACTTGTGCCAGCGATCTGGAATCTTTTTACCTTTATACCTTCTTGGAAAAAGCCTTTGGATTGCATGCAGATCCACTCTCGAACAGCTTCGATAACGTCATTATTTGACTGAACTAAACATTTTTTTTAGCAACCTAACAAATAAAAATCGGGGAAGAGGGCAAAATTAGAACTGTATGCTGTATGGGGCAGAAGATCTTACTGAAGTTTGGTTATAGTTTCAATTGTTCTTGCAGCGGTATGAAGGCGAGCGTTGTTTTGGAAAAAGTCAACATAACTTTGTCTTCTCTTCCGTTTGTTGCTGATAGCCGACTTAGCTTTATCGCACAAAAGTGCCGAATAATAGTGCTCATTAATTGCACGACGTGCTTTAAGGAAATTAACAACGAAACTCCCTTGGAGAAAAAAAACGTTCTCATCACTTTACCAACTAACAACACAGTTTTTGCGATTTTTGGCTCGGAAAATAGGATGTAAAGTAAACCCAAATAGAGAAATACACATACGTCATCGTGCGCCGTTAACCAAATTACGTCTGGACGAGCCCATCTTACTGTTTCGGGTGAATCTTCGCACATGGGCGTCCGTTAAAAACCTAACCTCAAATATGGAGACTCCAAGCTTACTACAAGTTTTCGAAAAAAATTTGTTTGATCCCTAATATACATCACTGTATTACGCCACTGTTGAATCTTGTGGCGCACAGGTTTTGATGACGTACATGTATTTCTCTATTTGGGTTTACTCTAACACCATTGCGTGCTTGGAAGTTTTCATAAAATAAAATAAAATAATGTACCCAGGTTTAAGCAGTTAAGCTCAAACATTGATCTCCTTCTTTCGCATATCGCTGCAGTAAAGAAGAAGCGATTTGCAAACGATTCAACTTGTGTTCTTCGGTCAACAAGCACGTAATCCACCTGCCACGCACCTTATAGTACTTTAACTTGTTTCTATCTCTTCAGCGCTTCCAACTCTTTTTATATTTTGAGAAATTTGACAAACTGTTACCCGTCTGTCTTGTTGAATATAGGCAATAACTTTTTTTCGTGTTCATGGTTAAACGAGGATCTGGTTGGCAAACCTAATAGATTGTTCATAAATTCTTACAACGCGTTTAATAGTTAGTGGGGCATAAACTGCCTTAAGGTTTATTGCTATGACTACATTGGAGTTTTGGTTTCATATCTAAAAAATAATAGTATTCATCATCATCCATCTAGTATAAAAACTGTATATAAAAATAGCTGGATAAATTCAAGGACAGTTTTTCCCGTCAAAAACATGCTTCCACTACATATTAAATATCCATTACAATCCATTGTGACCTAAATCCATGTTTAAAGCACCTTTTACAGGCACGTATAACCTAATATTTAAAAATTTGCAATAGCTCATAAATTCTTCTTCTTCATCTTTTATTTCCATGTTTTTAATGTAAAGAAATTGCACCAAATGTGCAGTGTGAAAATTATATGTATTTCGTCGTTCTTGCTATTTAGATATTGAACAAAAACTTCAATTTAATGATACCTATAGACACCTTAACGTCGCCTACTAATTATTAAATACCATGAAAGAACTTGCAAATCATCGAAATATGAGGTGTGTTCAATTGAAACCAATCTTTGCTTTATAAAAAATGTATTCAACAATTTAATTACAATAATTAGCGTCACAGTTAGGGCACCTATCCTATTGTTTTACTAACCGACGTATACCCCGCTCCTAAAATTCTTGTGGCTGCTGATTGAAGAAATCGTCCACGGCTATCTGTACTTCTGCGTCAGACTCAAAATGCCGACCTTTTAACGCCTTCTTCAGCAGTTCAAAAATATGGATATACGATGGATGCTCTAAAACCCTCCATTTCTTTCGTTGAAGATTTTCTTTTACCACATTAGCAACATGAGGCCTAGCATTGTCGTGAAGCAAAATGACCTCACGCGTAAGTTTTCCTGGACGTTTCCGTCTTTTTGCTTCATGAAGCTTGTTCAAAGTTTCATTGTACAGATTTGCATTAATATTTACTCCAGGTTCTCTATCAACAAGGGTCCTTCATGACTGAAAACAAATGTTAACACCACCTTGCCTGCAGAAGGTTGTGCTTTAAATATCTTCGGTAATGGTGGTGAACTTGAATGTTTTCACTGCATCGACGATCATTTACTGGATGACTCGTAGTAATGTTTCGTCACCAGTAACTATTGACAGAAGAAAGTCATCACCATTTTGCCTATAGTCTGTGAGGTGTTTTAAAGATAAGTCCATTCCCAAGCATTTCTATTCATTAGACAAGAGACGAGAAATCCATTGCTAACAAACTTTGCTATAACCCAGATGACGAACAATAATGTGGACAGATCCTACACTCACACCAATAATTTCTGAAATTTCTGTAATTGAAATTCGATGATTTTCTCTAATAAGACCTTCCACATATGCCATATTGTTTTCTGTTAATGCAGTACACCGTGCACCTGGTCGCGGCTCATGCATAGCCCCCTCTTTTCCGTTCTTAAATTTTCGACACTATTCCTTCACAGTTGGGTACACAACACATGCATGTCCAAACACTGCTTGCATTCGCGTATGAATCTGCAATGGCTGCACACCCTCAGCTGCTAAAAATTGCAGGACCCTACGCTGATCAAACTTGGACGGATTTTCAACAACAAAACCCATTTCAAAATCGTAGTTTTCAAAGTCAGAATCAAATTCAAACGCAAGAAACTTATTAATGTGTTGCTTACAAACACTGCTAACATTAACAAACGTCATTTGAATGATTGAATTTGTTTTCAAGGCTAAGTTGATCAAAGATGGGTTTCGGTTGAACAAGCCTCGTAGATTTGCCAAGCGATTTAAATGCTGCTATTAAGGCGGCAATAATGTTAAGAAACTTATATGAAGATCGTAATCGCTGCATATGTTGAGTTATGCATTCAGAAATAAATAATTGTATTCTAAAGTAAAACTACCTTTTTTTTCTCATTAATTCATACTACCGTCCCCCGTCCCCCCGGGAACCGCTTTCGCATTACTTCATGGGGGTGCGGGCGTCCCTTACACACCAAATATTCATGCAACATGCACCCTAAACTTAACTAAGCGAAATGCGGTCGCCCCAGCTGAGATTCGATCGCCCAGCGGATTGACCTCCTAGTTGTCGCTCTTTCATATACAATATGACAATATTAAATCGAGCTCTCAATTTACTTAAATTTGAAGTAAGATGATTTCAAATAAGGATCAAACAGATTTATTGATAATTTTTGCTGAATGCCGCAGAAATGCGTCTACAATCCTGGATATGTATAGCAGGCGCTATCCGACTAGAATTGTACCGTCTGACAAAATATTTAGAAGCGTTGAAACTTTTCAAAAAAACAGAGGTAAATTTGATATATACAGGTGATCTATAAAAAAACATGAAGACCAATTGTATAAGGATAATAGACAACAAAGAAGCATTTGTTAGTTTGGAACAAGCCGCTAACATCATGGGACTTGAAATAAATGAAATGAAAACAAAATTTATGATGGGACCAAGATCGGAAGCGCGCCGTAATAGAATAGAACAAAACATCACTGTCGACAAATACAACTTAGAAGCTGTAGGGCAGTTTGTGTACTAAGACTCCCTGATCAATGTTTAATCTAACACGAGCCTAGAGATTAACAGAAGAACTATGCAGGCAAACAGATGTTATTATTATGGATTAGAAAGCACTCACCTCCCAAACCGCAATTTCTAAGTAATCCTTTTCAAAATATTACTGAGACTAGTTTTAACGTATGGTTCTGAAACTACTAACCAAAGCTGATGAATCACGCCTGCTAATATTCGAAAGAAAGATCCTAAGGAAAATCTACGGCCCTATGCAAGAACATAATACCTGGCGAAGGCGATACAACCACGAGATGTACCAAATATACGGTGATATTGATATAATAAGGACAATTACAATTGAACAACTGAAATGGGCAGGGCACGTCATAAAGGTGGACGATGCCCAACCAACTAAAAGCTGTTGATGGGTAAACGAGAGGCAAAAAAAGGAAAGTCGGCAGACCTAAGCGACGATGGTTAGATGCAATTGAAAGGGATCTGAAGAATATCGGCGTCAGAAATTAGAGGGTTAAAGCGCAGGATAGAGACTCCTGGAAAACCCTCCTAGAAGAGGCAAAAGCCCACCACCACCAAGGCTGTACCGCCAAAGATGATGATGATGCTGATATATTTTTTGAGTTAAATTATAAAGCAAGAATATATTTGTGCTGTTGGAATGTACAATTATTAGGTAATGTAAGAGTAGGATTTAGATTTCATATAAATTTAGTGTATTTCCGGATAAACTTATTTTAAAATAATCCAACGAATTGCTATCGCGTTCCTAAAACCTGTTAAAGAATTTTCATAAGAATTCTTAAATTTTTTTCTATAAATCAATACGTATTTATCTACACTAAAGTAAAGAAGAAAAATGAAGGGCGCCCTTCATCATTGATCAGTGTTAAAATTTGCTAACGTATTTCCAAAGTTGTTGCTTCATTATTAGTGTTAGTAAACGTTTGCCGCTATCTGAAAATGCGCATCTAATTTATAATGAAGGGATTTGCAATGCATTGGTTGGTCAAAGCAAATGCTCGGACTGGAGTGCCTTAATTGAATTTGATATAGTTTGCATTAATTGCTACATCATGTATCATAATTAACTACAAATACATACCTATTCATACCTACAGGAGTGGTCTATTCGGTTGAGGTTTATTTGTTTAACACCGTATTCTAATAACGCGTGCCTTAAATAAAACAAATTTAAAGAGTATCTGTTATAGGTTATAACAGTTAGTTAAATACCTATCACATATTGATACATTACAGGCCTTGCAGTAAAACTTAATAAATATGGATATTTAAGCCCAGCTGGGACGATAAATAAATAAATAAACTACTCTTTGTGTTTTGCAAATAGTTTAGTACTCCGCTAATTAGAGCACGCTGGTTCGCCTTAAAAATGGAACAGGAAGACCTGTGAAAAGAACTCCAGAAGTTACTGATAATGTTAGGAATATTATGAAAGCAACTCTTCTAAGCTGGTCAGCAAACTTAGCCAAGAAATTGAATTGTCTACGGTACTTGCAAAAAAAAAAAGATTTGAGCATGTTTCCATACAAAATTCAATGGTTCATCAACTTTTACCGCGTGATTCACAACCTTTTTTGCATCATACATCCAGCACCCGCCCCCTCCCGCCCTGCGGAACCGCTTTCGCATTCATTCAGGGGGGTGCGGGCATTTCTTACACACTAACCATGCATGCAACATGCGCCCTAAACGTAACTAGGTGAAATGTGGTCTCCCTCAACCGGAATTCGAACACCCCAACCGATCGGCCTCATTTCACGGTGACCTCGAGTCGCAGCGCGCACTACTCCACTGGGGTCCTTGTAATTTTCGACGTAGAACAAATTATTGTCGCTAGTTCATAAACTACATAGATAATAGTGACATAGTGGATCTTACTTGGTTCAACGATGAAGCCTGGTTTCACCTCAATAGATATATTAACAGCCAAAATATGAGAATATGGGCAACAGATAATCTGCTTATGTTTGAGGAAACACCGTTATATCCACAAAGATTGGTTTATGGGTCACTGTTTCAAGAAGACGAATAGTTTTTTTGTATAAAATATTACTGCCGATTCTTATCGTTAGAATATCTTAACCCCCTTCTTCAATAAACTTCATGATGGTAAAATTAGAAAGGGTTTCTTCCAGCAGGACAATGCTACAGCACATACTGCTAATCGTGTTATACAATTTTTACAGGCATATTATGATGATCGGTTAATTAGTAGTCCCCACCACGATCACCCGATCTTAAAGTTCCAGACTTCTTCCTATTGCTATATATAAAAAAAAACATATTTTTAGTAATAAATCACAGAATCTAGAAGATTTACTAAATGCTAACTTGAGATGAACTTACCCCTGACACTCTAGCGAAAGTGTTTGAAAATTTTAAGAGAAAAATGCATTTATGCTTGGTAAACAATGGTCAACTTATTTACTTTCTCCTGTAAATGTGTATGCAACAATTTTATTTCAAATAAACGTTTATTTACGTAGCACATAACTGCATAACCGCACTACTTCGACCACATGGACCACAGAACACTTGAGACGGAAATCTAACATTGAATATAGCTAACTAAAAGTATATACAAATACTGGCAAAATAAAGAGTTAATTTTAAATTTCTATTAAATAATTATATAAATATCCTAACAAAATTTGAAATGTAAATTATCTATTGTTAATGTATAACAGTTAAAAATATTTATGTTTACATCTCTATAACTGCAGATTAATCTAACACAAGACTTTAAAATTCCAAGAGTGTCTTTGACTTGGTTTTTTATTGCTCTCGCGATATTTATGATTTTTATTTACAAAATGTGCAATACCGCGCTGTGATTCATTTTCTCCATGGAAAAAACAAAAATTCTGCCAAAATTTACTGTGCGAGGTTTGTGGTCCTGACACTGGTGCAGGAATTACAGAAATGGCCGAACTGACGTGCACGATGAAGTATGAAGTAGAAGACCGTCTCTTATCAACGACGATCTTGTAGAAAAAGTAAACAAGAAAACTCATGAAGATCGGCGTTTCACGATTGCGGAAGTGGCCGAAAATTTAACTAAAATTTCACGTACGGTACTGTATGAAATTGTCACGAACAGGCTATGGTACCATGAAGTTTGCGCCAGGTGGGTGCCAAACATGTTGACAGATATTCACGAAAACTAACGAGTGGCCTCTGCATTGACCTGTCTGTATTGCTACGGAACTGATAGCGATGAGTATCTGATTCGCATTGTGCTGGCGACGAGATTTGAATTTCGTACGCAAATGTTGAAACCAATGGAGTGGAAGCATCCGAGTTCCCCCAAACCAAAACGTTTAAGCAAAGTTTCGAGAACCGAAAGCTTGTGGCTATTGTTTTTAGGATAAGAAAGGCGTATTGTTAATAGATTTCCTGGAACGTGGTATGACGATTAATGTATACGTGTACGGTAAGACCTCAAGAAAGTTAAGGCAAGTCGTGCTTTTGCGCGATAACGCTCGGGCGCACGCGGCGGCTCGCACTGTGTAACTCATTGAACGATTCATTTGGAAAGTTTTTAATCATCTCTCTTACAGCCCTGACTTAGCGCTTAGAGACTATCACCTCTTCTCTATCTTATATTTTTTCAAGAATCCTTCTATGACGAAGATGTACAGAAACTTGTATCATGATACGATAGGTGTCTCAGTTCGAATGATGAATATGTAGAGAAATATTTTAAGGGTGTATCTAAAGATTGCATGATAATTCTTTTCAACTTTGCATGTTTGTTTTACGGTCGATCGGCGCTTAGTTTCTCAGTAAGACTCGTATATGGTAAATTATTTACATAAGTCAAACCTTTAAATACATAACTTCAAATATGACTGACTACCTTTTTGTCATATCTTAAAAAGAAAAGTTTTAAAACTAACGTTTTAATTCTGTATTACTTGGCATTGAAATGTAGGTAGGTATCCATTTTTTTACATGGATTGCCTCGATGGCAGGAATTAGCGTACCCTATATTGGTAAATAGAGAAATTTCAGTGTGCGTACAATTTGTGTACTGAAATCGCGAAATGCCTTTCGTTTACTTATGATTCGGTAGTTTAAAGTCTGAAAGACAATGCACCACGTATTATTCATTAACATTAATATGTAGTGAAATCTTTGTAGGTGTAGATATTGAAATTCTGTGATCTTACTTTTAGCCCTAACATTTTTGTAGAACTTCGTAGGTCTTGTATAGATATAGTAAAAAGTTCTCAAGAAGAAAACCAGTAAATATTAAATATTGATATATTGTCCAACATATGTTATCACAGACTGTGCAAGCAATATCCAGAACTTGGGGTGGTTTTTTCAGGACGAATATAAGCCAAGAATCTTCCCTAGAGGATTTAAAACAAATTGAAGTCTAAAGTAAAGTAAATTGAAGACTAAACATTTTAAGCAAATGCGGATTTCGGTAATAAAATGCTACTTGTCAACCTCAATAAACGCCCTGTGCAAATAAATTTAAATATGTGAAAAAATTTGCAGAAGAGCAAACGTAATCATATTAAAATTCTACAAAAATGAATATTCCAAATATTCAAAGTGCCAAATAAAAATAAATATACTCAGTGACATGGAAATCGCAACACCAAGAAGGGGTAGGAATTTTTTGACCAAACTTGGCAGAAACATTTAACTACTAAAAGTAAAAGGTAACAGTTGATTAAAATTTCATTCATATGGATCAAGTGATAGTGGCTTATCTCACAGTTCTTTAAGTTTTTTCTAACAATTTTATCAGGTGTATGTTTTGCGAGATTTTGTTCAGTTCTTTATTGTTTTCGGTTTTGGTCTTTGTTTCGAGGGTGTGATCATGGCTAGAGTACGCCAACGTGGAAATTACCGCCAATTAAGTGAATTTGCCAGAGGTCGTCTTGTTGGTTTGAGCGAAGGTGGTTTTTCGTTCAGAGAAATTGCAAATTGCCTTAAACGGAACCAATCCACCATCATGCGCTGCTATCAGGCATGGACTAAAGAGGGCCAGGAACGTCGCAGAACAGGAACCGGGGAGCGAAGAAGAATAAATGAGGTACAGGACCGCCATCTTCGACTTACGGCAACAAGAGGCTGATTCTCCAGTACCAGATCAATTGCCGATCAATGGTTAGCTAACGAAGGTCGTCCTGTAACCCTTCGAACGGTTTACCACAGAATCAGCGCTTTCGGTTTGCAATCCTATCGGCCACATCTTGTGTTACCACTAACGGCTCAACATCGACAGCAACGTTTGGAGTGGTGTAAGTTGCGACTGCACTGGAACCTAGAGTGGTACCTATAGGGTGGTGTTCAGTGATGAATCCCGATTCTGTTTGGGGATGCATGACGGCCGTATGAGGCTCAGACGAACACATGGGGAACGTAGCAATGTTGAATCTTCTGCTGCGAGGCATGTGCACCAAACTGTGGGGATTATGGTATGGGGTGTTATAGCTTACGGGAGTAGTCCCGTTTGTTATTTATCCGAGGCAATATGAACGCCCAGCGACATGTGGATGAGGTGGTAGAACCCCATATTCTTCCATTTCTTCAGCAGTTGGAAGACCCACTTTTCTAGCAGGATAATGCCCGTCCCCATATTGCAAGACGTTCTATGGACCGATTTGCAGAGAATAATGTCAATCTCTTGCCATGGCCATCCCGATCTCCCGATCCTTCGCCCATCGAGTATGTTTGGGACATTACGGGGAGAAGACTGAGGAACATGCTGCATCCTCCACAGACGCTGCAAGCTGTACAGCACGAATTACAGGTTGCTTGGGACACAGTACCTGAAGAGGAAATCGACCATCTGCTAGAATCGATGCCAGGAAGAGTGGGGGAGCGTGTAACCAATAGGGAGGGACCAACCCATTATTAATAAAGATTATGTTTATATTTTGTTCTTTTTCTTTAAAATTTTAATCAATTGCTACCTTTTAGTAGTTAAACGTTTCTGCCAAGTTTGGTCAAAAACTTCCTAGCCCTTCTTGGTGTTGCTATTTCCATGTCACTGAGTATATAAAAAACGGATTTTTTAAATTTGGAGCTGTGAAAAAGTAAATATATAGTAATATCTCTAGCGTATTTTTTACAATTTATATAGTTTAGAATTGTAATCATATCATTGACATCATTGATAAACTTTTCGTCCCATTGCTGGGCATCGGCCCCTTCTCTGTCACCTGTTCCTTCTGAGCGTTAAGGTAGAAACACGGGGGACCTACAGTTTAACGTGGAATCTGAACGGTAGAAATTCTAGAGAAGGTTTTTAGCATTAAGATTACACGTTTGCAAGCGGTTGTGGATTGGGACATTGTGTGTGGTGGGTTGTAGACAAGATTTTTATAAATCTGTGTAGTAATGTTTAGATTTAGAACCCGAGCCAGAATCGACGTTTTACTCAGAAAGCGCTCTACCAGCTGAGCTACCACCACACATCTAATCATATAATAAGTGATATTAATTTAAGTACATTTGTAATTAGTTTTGTAAATCTTACGTATACACTAATTCAGATATTCGTGATATCCATTTTACTTATGGAGGAGAGAACGGAAATTCGAATTAATCCATCCGACTTTAACGCGAAACATATCCAGCACGGCATTGTCCAGCTAAAGTGTTTTTGTGGCTGTACATCGTGGTCTTGCAGACGCGGAATTTTCTGCAGATTTTGGTGACCACTGAACAATCCGTAGTATTGCTGTAGAAAATTTTTGAAATAATTGAGGCTGAATCTAGTGCTAGTACAAGACGGATTGCTATTGATGTTTCACATCAAACTGTTTGGAACGAGTGTGACTTCTGTTGGAGGCTAATTTAATACAGAGATTGCAATTTTGTTGATGGGTTTTAGAATCCAATCCAATGTCTTCTATTTTCATACTAACGACCTTTGTACCGACCAAGCACTCTTTTCAAGAAATGCAGTGTTAAACGCTCATAATAATTTACAGCTTAAATATCCTCATCTATACGTGGTTAAAGCTTTACGCACATATTTTGAATCACCCTGTATATTAATTTCGCAACTCTTCCTCCTGTCTCAACTTTTTAGTTACCTCAAATGCTGCGCTCATAGAAGTTACACCTACATATTAGATATTCATATATGTTTGACCAATACAGTTTTCTATTCTATTCTATTCTAAGAAAATATGGTTATACACTATACGGTAGTATTACTGGAAGCCAATGTACAAAGAGACATTGGAGGAACACGATATTTTACTCAAAATCGATAAATATTTGCATGATTGGTTAGCAGCTGTGTGTATTTACAAAATGCGCCGCTTATATCTCGGCCCTGCCCATTTAATTTTTTAATAACGTTTGACATAAAATTGAAAAACGCCTTTCACAGCGGTAGAATGACGTTCGGACAATTGTCAATCAATAATGCCCCACTGAATGGGGAAGCGAGCAATGATAATAAGAAATTGGAATAAAATTTGAAATTGTTCAATACTGCCGCAAATTGATTGAATATATTGTTCCAGGGACACTTTGTAAATAACTATTTGTTCAGGATCACTGTTTAAGGGTTTTTTGTTATTTTATTATACCCATACAATGTTATACATATAAAATAAATTATTACCAATTTTATTATTTGTAAAATATTCAAACAAGTACATTTAATTTAAATCATCAAACTGAATACTTTTAACTAAACAAAACTATTATTTTAACTTTATTATAGTAATATATTTTAACTTTATTATAGTAATATATTTTTTAATTTCTAATGAAGCTTAACATATTTAATAGAAAAGGATTAAAATTACGGAGCAACCGATTTCTTGCCATTTACGAAAATGAGTTCAAAAGTTTTTCAGAAAATTCTTATCATTATACTGGTGTAGAAAAATACAAATATACAAAACTTTCCATGGCTCAAGGCACACGTTAAGCTGTAGGTCTTCCATGTTTATGGTACTTTAAACACGCAATATAGACATACGAGAGAAAATTACTACGCCTTGTATGAAATATAACAGTCTTTTAACAAGCAGTTATTCTATAAAATTGATGAAAAACAGTCTATATATATACGAGGTGTGATCAAAAAATACGGTGAATGAATTTTATTACGAACTAAATAATAAGGTTACATCAAATTTAAATTAATCTCCTTCAAAGTACTCTCCTTGGCTAGCGATGCACTTATCCCAACGGTGATTCCATGTTTGGAAGCATTTCTGGAAGGCTTCTTTCGGAACGGCCTTCAGCTGCTCCGTCGTTGCCCTCTCAATATCGGGAATGGTGTCAAAACGTTTTCCTTTTAGCACGGTTTTTATTTTTGGGAAGAGCCAGAAGTCACATGGTGCTAAATCCGGAGAATAAGGCGGATGAGGACAGACAGGAACCTTTTTTTGACCAAAAACTCGCGGATCAGAAGGAACCAATTTCGCACTCACTCGTCTCATTGGCAAATCACCGGTTAAAATGCTTTGCACGGATCGGTATGAGATGTTCAGTTCTTAGGTAAGCTCTCGAATAGTGAATCGCCTGTTTGAACGAACCATTTTTGCCACTTTTTGCACGTTTTCGTCTGTTTTTGAGGTCGAAGGGCGTCCTGGCCGTTTCTCGTCTTCAACCGACTCATTTCCGCTCATACCACTTGTAAACAGTCTTCAGAGTCACCACATTATCGCCATACACTGATTTTAACATTTCATGAGCTTCTTTGGCACTTTTTTGCAACTTAAAACAAAACCTAACGTTCACGCGTTGTTCCATGATGCGCGACAGACATGGTAAACACGACCTCACTCTTTCGGCTCTGGAAGCCGCTTGACAAGTCACAACTTGTTCAAACTTGACACTGACTATCTCAAAGGATCAGGCTATCGGACTTCTTACTGCAAATGGATGTAGCGTCAGCAGATGGTGCTATAGAAATTCATTCACCGTATTTTTTGATCATACCTCGTTTTTATATAATCATCATCAGCTATGTCATCCATTGTCGGATGTAAGTCTCCCCGAGATTTAATATAATACTACCATGAAATATTTAGATTTCAAACAGGTTTTTTTTTAATTGGTCAATGGCATAAAATGAGTGTTTCCATACTTTTTATTCGCGACTTGTAAACCGGCATATACATGGTGTTCATAATCTGAAAACACAATAAATCACACAATTACCTGTATGTATAATGAGCTACCTTTACTTAATCAATTTAATTTGGAAATGTCAAGCCAAATTCCACCTTTAGCTGAGCACATCACGCCCAAGTCCATTTCCAATGGAAAGCTCATTTCGGAATTAAGTGCAAACCTGAAATCCTTCAGTAATAGTGCTAGACATAGTTTCGTTTGCATAACCCCAAAACGCATTCCTAAAATTAAAATATTTGTCAAAATACTTAATTTTATATTACAATATCCTTACCAATACAATTTCTGGGACCATCTCCAAAGGGTAAATATGAAAAAGATTTTCTTCCATTTCTATTTTCGGTTGAAAATCTGTCAGGATCAAACTTCTCTGGATCAGGATAATATTCCGGATCGCGTTGAAGACCTAACAAAGGAATAATTATTTGGGTTCCTTTTTCCAGGACTAGTTCACTATCCGGGAACTTGTATGTTTTAATGCATTGCCGATTCAGAAGTGGTAGTGATGGGTATTTGCGTAAAGTTTCTAAATGGACACAAGAAATTAATTAATCAACTAATTAACAGGAAGTTTTACCATTTACCATCCATAATTTGCTGCAAATACTTCATTTCACCAATACCTTCATAGGTGAGCTTCCCATTATACTTATCCATTGTTTGATTAACTTCAAACCTTGCTTTTTGTTGTATTTCTTGGTTGAAGGCCAATTCGTATAGAGCAAAGGAAATTACCGTAGCGGAAGTATCAAAACCCCCAATGTAAAATACGACAGCTTGGGCTGCTACTTCTTCCAAGGTGAGATTTGTTCCATTTTTCTCGTGAAAATTACCTTTTCCATCTTCAAAATCTACATTATTTTTCAGATCCATCAGCATCTGCATAAAATCACCTACTCTAACATTATTCGACTCTCTATATTCGATTGTCTCCTTGATAACTTTCAAGAAAAAATCAGTTGCTTCTTTATTGTGTCTGCGAACACCCAAATATCTACAAAATTCCGGAAAAGAAAATGTTAAAGCGAGAAGTGCAGCTTCTGATAAGGTCGCGCTAATCAGCCTTTTTCCGTATCTTACAAATTCTCCGTTAGGATTTGTAAACGCGTTGCATTTTACACCAAACACGCAAAATCCTATAACATCAATTGTAAATTTCTGTGCAAAGTCTTTCATTTCTATTGGTTTGTTTTGAGTACAGCACGAATCGATCTCATTTTTTAATGTTTCGCCACATTGCAGTAGACTCGGAAACATCATTTTCATTTTACCAGACGTAAACGTTGGAGTAAACTTTACCCTAAGGTTCTTCCACTTTGTACCTCCAATATTAAACAGATGGGCACTTAAAGGGTCGTCTTTTTCGTTATAATACCGCCCGCGTTCTACGAAATATTCAAAGTCTTTGGACAAAATATTTTTAACATAATCCAAATCCGTAGGGATGTAAACAGGAGTGAAGAAGGAATAAACACCACCATGTTTGAAACCTTTCGATTTTAGTTCATCATAGAACATTTTAAGTTCCATACCAGGTGCAGTTTTCCTGGAAAAAGGGTTTTCTAAATTTCCCAAAAGCATTCGAGGCTGAAGGAATGGGAAATTTCGTCTTTCCCAATATGTATACTTCCATTTCAAATAAGCGTAGCATACGAAAACTATGGAGAGAAGTACTGCGATGGAAGTTGCCAATAAACCATCGAATATGTATAGCATTTTACGTGGAAGGGATTATACGTGCTAAAAATACAACAAACTGAGATTAGAACTTTCGTATTTCATTACAAATCGAGCAATACTAGTGCTATTAAGAATTGGAAATTTTAAAAATCAATTGTAAAAAGAATCGAAACCATACGAATCGGATTAAAATTCTTAGAACTGGGAATAGGTTTCCAGCGCTATAATCGGGATCAAATTGGAGAATCGTTTTATGATTTTTGAAATCAGATTGATTTAATGCAGAATCGTTTCTCTCTTTTACAAGGTGATGCAAAATGGCGAGTAAACTCACTTTACGTTGTTGTATTATACTTAAGGTAAGGGAAAAGTAATTTAAAAAATCCCTGTTGTCAATTTTTTGGACGTTGCAAATTTTTAAATGATAAAAACAAGGACATTTTGTTTATAATGAAGTTAAAAATGTAGTAAATGTAAGAAAGGAAGTGGAAGAAAAACAATTGCCATTGGGGAAAATACAAAACCAGTATTGAAAAACCGAACTATTTGATTACTATATGATTACGAAACGGCTAGAATTTAAATTAAATTAAGTGGTAATATGTTTAACAAAGTATCCTATCGCATCAATTCGCAGAGCAAGTACAAAAATTCCCTACAAAAAAATTGTATAAGAAATATAAAGCTCGATGTGCAGAGCACAAGCAATATTAAAATTACTTATAGAATTAGGCATTTCAAACTTCATTAACTAAAGAAATTATCTTTATATAGGGTCGAAATACGTTAACGTAAAAAGGAAATGCGGTTAAATCATTTTATGATTCGTTTCTTTATCAGTTATCATCACTTGCTGTTCTGGTTAGTAAAATATAAATACAATAAATTTATATTCTACAAATAACTTTCGTGGTAAACACAACCGTGAGTGATGATAAGTGGTAAAAAACCATATTTTTTTCAATTCACAAATTTTGGAGTCTCCTAATTTTTCCAGTAACACTCACTGTAATATTATTGAAATCAGTATTCCAATTTAAAATATACATGACTATTTCGAAAAATAAGCATTGAAGTTGTATAACATGTTGTAAATACATATTTGATCTTGCACGTAGTAGTTCCTATTTACATAAAATTTTTATAATGTTTAACAAAGTATTGAATGATTGTCAAAAGTAAACAACAAAAATACTAAACCCAAGTAGTTTGTTCTTACCTCTTTTGCAAATACTGGTTATATATTGCTAGAACTAATTATAATGACCCCAAGTTGGTATCTGCTCGAAAAGGAATATAAAATAGTTTGTTTTTACAGAAACAGTTCCCAGCAAATTGTACATTTCATGCCAGAAACAATTGAGGTATAATATCACCGTTTAGTAACTGTGGTAAATGAAATTTAAAACATGTAATCTGCATAATTACTTGATAACAGACAAACAACAGGTTAACCTTGTATTCAGTCTCGTCTTAATCCAGACTTTAGACGTTCCATGGTAACACTTGAGACTATACGACCTTGTTGTAAGATGTGTTGCATATCTCCCTGAGAAGTAAATTTGAAATATTTATAAATGATTATTTGTGGCGACGTACAATTTAGTACTATTAAACTGCTTATTATGTATGATTATACTCTAATTATGATTACATATCTATAAATAAAACTATTACAAATTTATCAAATGAAAATCTATTCTGGTTTTTAAACTACAACTATTTGAGACCTACTTTGTGCAATTCTAAATATAGTAACTTGGTAATTTGTAGCAAACAATGGTGAAGTTATGTTTACGTAAATAAAACAATCCACTTATTTTTTTTAGTCTGAGTGATATGAAACACAAACATTGTAATTTTTTGGGATTCTTAACTCAAAGCATTCAAACAGAACGTTGACAAAATAAACTAATAAATAATTTATATTTTTTTGTAATATGTATTAGATTTTTCATGTTGGTTTTGTACCAGTCCAACCCTTTTGCTTCAGGGGTTGGAATGCTCTGGATAGCTCATGTCCAGTGTTCGTGTTTAAGACTAAAGAAATGAATTATAACCTGGAAGTTTTCGGTTACGTTCACCTGCAGGTCGCTCGACTGGGGCCAACAAATTAGTGCAATTAAGTAAGCGTATTTTACCTAATACACTCCCTCAGTTAATCTTCGGATCTCTGTAATAAATTAGGAAAAATATGGGATTTAACGTAAAAATTTGGGGACGGTTTGAATCGGATATTAAAATGATTCTTTTACAGCTTAAGACTACAAAACCCTACGTATAACTTCGCTAGCTCCGTTGAAAAGGGGAAAACAACCCCTAAGCTACTGAGACAACGAATTATACCTTTACTAATCTTTTCTGAAGTTTAAGTATATAATACGAATAGGGAGAATGACCCAAATTCCTATTTTAAGCCAAACTTTTCGACTGGTCCTATATACAGCGTAATTTCACAGGGAAAATAACCCAAGTGATTTACGCGTGCTATATTTCCACACTTCGCTGAACAACAGTTCGTAGCTCGAATTGAAAAAAGGCAATATGAACCCTAAGCAACTGAGCGAACGAATGTTACACGGGCGGGCTTGACTTTGCAAACAAACTGAAATTAACTGGGATTAACAAAATCGTTACTTTAACTGGAACAGGTATTTTAACTGGACTGGATTTCTGGTAACAGGTAATTTAAACGGTGTCTGACTGGATCTCGGTTGAAGCTCTTCCTCGACTCGTTCGGACTCAAGTTCCCCGTTTTGGAGCTGGGGTTCGCCTTTATACCTTCCATTCCCAGTCTAAAATGTTGTTAATAATTTTATGTTGGCGGGGAGACATACTGATAATAGAAACAAGGTGGGAGACGGGTACAAATCCTGAATGCCAGCGCCCCCAACGCCTTTATGTTACACTACGCGGTCACAAAATTTAATTTAAAATTTATTTACACCGCGCACTCGACACTTCGTTACAGTTTTATGAAAATGTAAATGTATAGTAATTAGTTCAGCAAGCAGTAAAGTTACTTTAAAGTGTGATACTACTGTGCGAGCAATATAAACCCAAGTCAAAGACACCCTTGGAATTTTAAAGACTTGCCTTAAATTAACCTGTAATTATAAAGATGTAAACATTATAAATATTTGTAATTGTTATACATTCATAATTGACAGTTTACGTTTCAAATTTTATTAAGTTATTTATTTAATAAATTGATTACAGCAAATTTCATTACAATTACATATTACAATACTGTGAATTTAAAGGTATCAACGAATGAGGCTGCAAACTTCACTTTTAAAAATTTCTATCAAACTTCCAAGATTATTGTGAATAATTTTAGAGAAAGTGGAAGCGTTGAAGGGAAAAATGAATCAGGAAGACCTGTGGAAAGAACCGCAGAAGTTATTATAATATTAGGGATATCATGGAAGCAACTCCTTCCAAGCTGGTCCGAAAACTAAGCTAAGAAATTGATTTGTTACACGGTAATTGTCAAGGGCGTATCCAGGAGGAAACAATTTAAAATATAACAGAAAAAATATAAATAAAAAATTTCTGTAAAATTTATTAATAGGATGCTTATTGGTATATCAACATTTTGAAAGAAACTAATTACGAAATAGAGATCCTCGCGCCATCTGTTAAAAGTCATTAGAACTACAACCTGTACGTGCACGTACGTACGTGCGTACAGGTTGTAATTCTTATGACTGCTCACAGATGGATGTATAATTAGCTCGTGGCAACAAGGACCTTTCTAGAATAATCTCGTTCATTCAGTTCCCCTCCCCGAATTAAAACATGACATGACGGACCCCTTCCTCAATGAAAAAAGTTGGATTCAGAAAGCTGCCCCCCCCCTTCCGTTTGGAGCTGGATACGCCCTTGGTAATTGTCGAACAATATTTATTAAATTTGAACATTTCCAAAACGCAAATGGTTCATTAACTTTTACCACGTGATTTTCAACCTAGAACAAATTATTGTCGCTAGTTCTTAAACAGCATAAATAATAATGATGCATTGGATCTTACTTGGTTCAGCAATGAAGCCTGGTTTCACCTCAATGGGTATACAGGTGGGTAGTAACAGGCAAAATATGAGCATATGGGCAACAGATAATCTATATATGTTTGAGGAAACACCGTTACATTACATCCACAAAACACCGGTTTATGGGTCGCCGTTTCAATAATACGAATAGTTTACAAGTTCTTTGTAGAAAATATAGCTGCTGATTATTATCTTCAGAATAGCTTAACCACCTTCTTGAATGAACTTCATGATAATGAAATTAGAAATGGTTACTTCCAGCAGGACAATACCACAGCACATACTGCTAATCGTGTCATACCATTTTTACAGAAATTTTATGATGATCGGCTAATTAGTAAATATTTGTTTCCACCAAAATCACCCGATTTTATAGTTACGCACGTCTTTCTATTACCTTATTTAAAAAACAATATTTTTAGTAATAGACCACACAATCTAGAAAATTTACAAAATGCTAATTCACAAAAGTTAAAAGAAATTACCCCTGATACTCTGGTGACTGTGTTTGAAAATCTTAAAAAAAGAGTGCTTTTATGTTTAGAAAACAATCGTCAACATTTTCAATATCTTATGTAAAATCCTTTTTTGAATTTGTTCTGTAAATGTGCACCCAACAATTTTATTGCAAATGACATTTATTTATATAACACATAACTGCGTATCCTCACTACTTCGATCACAGGGACTACCGAACACTTGAGACAGCAGTGTAACCTTGAATACAGCTAACGAACACTGGCAAAATATAGTGTTAATTTTAAATTTCTATTAGATAATGAAATAAATAAACTAAGAAAATTTGAAATGTAAACTGTCTATTATTAATGTATGGCAGTTAAAAATATTTATAATATTTACATCTTTATAATTATAGTTTACTTCCAAGGGCGACTTTGAGTCGCCTTTTCATTGTTCTCGCGGTAGTACAGATATTATAAGTACAGGGTGGGGCAGCTAAATTGCCCTCCCTTAAAAGTATGTTACGCAACCAACATACATATAGTATGGCAACCAATATCACTTTTAAATTTAATACATTTATCAATGTTGCCTACTTATGACAATACTAAGTCAGTTTACTTCATTTTTAAGTACGATGTTTCAACAAGAAAACAAATTTGTTGTCTGTTTTTGGCGAATGCCATGGAAATGCGGATGTAACCCGCAATTTATATATATATATAGTGCGCTATCCAACGAGAAGAACACCGCCTAAAAAACTATTTAGACGCCTTAAAGATTCTCTAAGAAACAGAGGTAGATTTGTCAATTCCAGAAGATGTAGTCCCAGAACGGTCACACACATGAAACTAGCAGTGTAAAACTGATCGGAAACATATACAAAGACAGCAGAATAAAAATCAGAAGCCCAGAGGGTTTTTCCGAACCAATAGTAGCTGAAAAAGGAATCAGACAAGGTGACTCTCTGAGCTCGCTATTATTCAACATTGTTATAGACAATATAATAAAGAAAATCAAACCGATGCGAAGATGGGCATTCCTAACATAACCTCAAACAATATGTCCTGTTGTTTTGAAGTGCTGTTGATCATTTTAATGTATAATAGAGCAGAAACTGTAAAATCTTGAAGACAAACTATTATTTATGTTTTATTTAGACTTTCGGTGCATTCTAGGTTTGGAAAAACAATTTTCTATTGTTAAACTTGTAGCGCGTTACGTTAAATATTGCATATAGGACCATTTAAGTCATGATACAACATGTTTTCTCAATTAGTTTTGTGTTCTCAACGTTGATGAACTTTTCTTGTATATAATGTACTAAGATATCAAAATGTATAACTAGAAGATATTAATTTTTTGTTTGTTACAGTGCAGCGGGGTTCAGACCAGTACTGGATGGAAATCCATCAAGAAACACCCCGCCTCTATTTTTCCCGCCGCATTTAGCATCCCATATATCGTCCCAGTTTTCGCCGCCGCTGTTTCCGGCGTTAAAAGGTAAGTAAATCCTAATGGGATACAATTGTAACAAAAATTAGAAATTAATAACGAATTTAAATCAGACAGTAATCTATACGCGGAGCTTCTTGGATTAAATCTAAATAATTTATTTCCATTGCTTGAAGTTCTTTAGCTGAACCTCGATCGGTAACTTAATAAAAAGTTACAGGCAAATCCGATTATCCACAAGTTATTAGGAAAACTTATAGCCATTATCGAATTTAAAGTTTTAAAGTATCGCGGCGAATTCACCGATCTCAGGTGCAAAGTGGAGGCAAATTGGTGATACTGTTAGGTGTAAGTAGATTGAAACCACGAGAGATGCGATACTTCCACGATAATATAATTCATCATAGGGATTCCACATAAATCTTCCCTTTGGATTTTGATGCGTGTAATTAATGGAGCGCCGTAATTTCGAAGCTCTGTGTTGCAAGAAATATTTTAATGCTTTTGCAATATCAAAACAATAACCAAATTAAATACAAGTAGTAGAATGTAATCTTGAAACATCGTCGAGAAAAGAAAAAATATTAAGAAGCTACCAAAGGGCCTTAAAATTAGAAAAATACGTGCTTTCTATTGTCATTGATTAATTGAGAAACCTATAGGAAAATTGATAACGATTCATGAAAAACAGAATTGCTAAAGTAGTAAAAATTGTTCAGAATTACCCTGTATTAATGACATTTTTCTATTTCCTTCCCGCAATGGTATTTGGGAACATAGAGCATTTAATGGGACGCTAAACATGACAATTGTGTTATACAGGGTGATTCAAGGGAGAATACGAGTCTACTGTTATAAAAAATAGGCAACCCAAAATACATATCACAGAGTACTGCCATATCTACATTTTTATTGACAGTATTATGAATCAGAGAGGCCTATTTGATATGCCTGGCAGTTTAATGGTTTAAGTAAATCTTATTCAACGCAACGTTCAATAATATGTATTCGAATGCAAAAAAAAAACCGACATTATCTTAATGTTTAGAGAAAATAGTAGATATGCTTCTGCGGTTAAAATATCATACGGTCAAAGATATTTATACTGAATGGGCCCTATTGATTAAAGTTGAATAGAATTATATTGCAAACACACCAAACAGGCATCTACGATACCACCAATAAAAATTTAGATATTTGATATGCGTTTTGGGTTGCCTATTTATGGAATGGTACGCTCGTACTCTCCCATGAATCGCCAGGTATAGTGTAAGAATTCCCAATTTTTTAAAATCAGAACAATACCAAACCTCAAATCAATTTTAGTTGTTTAGCATAACGAGCAGCGGCGAAGTTATCACAACTCTATTATATTACTTTAACAGAAAGAGATGATCAATTACCTTTATCTTGGATAGAACATCAACTACACCTAAACGAAGGAAATATATCCAAACTATTAAAACACACACACACACTCATATATATATATATATATATATAAGAGAAAGATACTACAGTTATTCAAATGGTAGAAACAGAAGAATGGACATAGAACAACAGCAGAAGACAAATACGGCTAAGAAGTACGGCGAGATGAAAGCACTATGGATAGAATAGAAATGAAAGAGCTGCAGATAGCAATACAAAAGTAAAAATGATTAAAGAAAAGCTATTAGAACAGACAACACAATCCCAATCTTCTGCAATATGCTTCTAAAAAATTAAAACAAAGATTATTGGACCTATACAATATGTGCTAAAAACAGAAGGTTTCAAAATAATGGACAACATCAATAGATAAAAACGTATACAGGGTATCATTTTAAAAACATACAATGTGTTACATCTGTGGAAGCAAAAGAGTTATTGATAATTTCCAGAAACCGTTTCTACAACGTGGAAGGAAACTCATCATGACTCATGATTACCTTTAATCTTCACCATTTAACCCCTTAGGCTCTAGGAACCCCAACAAAAATTTCAAATGGTAACACCCGCTTTGTAATACCTCAGTGAAAAGCTCTTACAAAATATTATTCAATAGTAGTAAACATCTTCTTTGCCGACTCAGAAAAATAGAATGTCCCAAAGATTTCCCGATTTTGACCCCATTGGGACTATGGGGTTACTTAAAATCTTAGCTTCAGTCCATCGCACAGATATGACAAAGAATAGTTCAGGAGTGCCAAGCTATTCCGCAACAAACCTTCCAAAATGTTCGGAGAAATATTGAGAGTAGAGTTTACTACTGCCTAGACAATAATAGAAATTATTTTAAACATTTAAACTACCATTTGGAATTTGATTTACAATAGCTGTTTTTCTCATTTTTATTTTTTAACTTTTCTATGCCTACTTTACTTCTAGCGTACAACACATTTTACGTCTTGACACTCTATATAAGTAACGAGATAAACACAACTGCAATAACTATACAGAAATCAGCCTACTCAATGCAGTTTACAAAATTTATACAAAAATCATTAATAATGGACTAATACCAATGTCTGAAAATATATTCCAAGAACAGTAAACAGGTTTCAGAGGAGAAAGAAGATGTATAGGCAATATGTTCATAATCCAACAAATAATAAAAAATAGAAGAGAGTTCAATAAAGAAACACACATCGTATTCATCGACAACAAATAGGGTTACAATAAAATAAACCGAAGGAATTTACAGAACAGTCTAAAGCAAGGGTCGGCAACCAGCCTGCATTCGGCCCTCAAGGACCTTTCGTACGTCCTCCGTAGTTGCCTTAAAAAACTTTCCCGTGCAGCCCCGTAAGGTTTCGTAAAAAACTCGCACCCCGTTGCGGTGGCCCATTACAACGTTTAGTTTTTGTTTTTACTCGTGCATCTATTATTATTATTTTTATTATTGATGGAACCTTAACCCTTAAGTCGAGAGGACGAAAAATTGCGACACTACCTGGGATATGATATACTTTTATACCACTTATCTTCCCCATTTCTCCCTAAAGCAATCAACGGATATTACTTTTTATCTTTTTTTTTTAGTATCGATTTATTTAAGCAAAACAATGTGAAATTGAGTAATTTAACTTAAAATTATGACTAACTAGGAAGGATATAATAACACAAGCAAAATATTAAAAATTTTGCAGCAGTTTGCTTCGAGAGGCAATTGTCGGCTGTCACATTTCGATTCGTTCCATCTATTGGTTTCACTAATCGTAAAATTGATTGTATAATGGTGAATCTGTGACGTGGTATACTAAAACCTACCACAACCCCAATAGCTCGTAGGTATTCATCGCGAGGGTAGGGACTACCACCATGTCAGCTAGCGCACTGGCCCCAATACCCTTCCCGTAGAAGTGAGTGGATGAATATTCTATCTCCCGACTTAAGAATTAAAATAGCGTCATTGGTGTCAAAGCTGAACTTAAAAAAACTCTTTCTTAGAGGTGTCGTATTACATCCATCCCCTCACAAGCAGCCACCATGGTTATTGGTTACTCAAGTGACCCGATCCCTCCAAAAAGTTGCTGCCCCTGGTCTAAAGGAAAAAGGAATACCAACACATTTAATAGTAGTTATTAAGAGTCGGGCCCTGTTGTGCATAACACAAACTAGCTTAGCTTTGCCTCAACCGCCTCGACACTACGCAAGCAGTACAAACGAGGATCATGATTATTATGAAAAATATGTAGAAGGAAATTTACATAATAATAGACAATTGACAGCCTTTTCGTCCCACTGCTGGACATCGACCTCTTCTCTGGCACGTGTTTCTCCTCAGCGCTAAGGTAGAAACACGGGGGACCTACAATTTAACGTCGAAACCGAACGACTGAAATTCCAGAGAAGGTTTTTAGCATTAAGATTCCACGGTTGCAAACCGAATTGGGAGATTGTGTATGCTGGGTTGCAAAAAATATTTTTATAATTCTGCATAGTAGTGCCTAGGTTTCGAAATCAAGCCAGAGTCGACGTTTTACTCAGAGCGCTCTACCAACTGAGGTATCACCACAATTGTCAGAATACCGGCAAATATATAACACGAACAACCAAAGCTCTCGCTGGTATTATTTAACATATATATTGACGAATTAAGTTGGGGAAGATCAACTGCAGCCTTACTAATGCCATAAATTTTAATAATGGAACAACACTCCTCTTTGCCGCCGGCCAAATAATAATAGGACCATCAGAAAACCGGTACATGTTACAACTTCATAATATATAATCATCATCAATG